>CAUYPK010110960.1:0-29031 GCA_963574355.1 Loris lydekkerianus | reverse complement strand
GTTTTTTTTTTTTTTTTTTTTTTTTATTAAATCATAGCTGTGTACATTGATATGATCATGGGGCATCATATACTAGCTTCATAAACCATTTGACACATTTTCATCCCAATATTCAACATTTATTTGACAGAGAAGTTAACAGAACAAGGAAAAACAAGATTTGGAACACTGGGCTGACTTCAGCATTAATGAAAGGCTATAATTATGGCTCTCAGCAAAGGAACTGATGGTCAAGGAAGGAAAGGAAATACTTACGATAGATTCCTAGGACTCACTACACTAGGAAGACAACTCAATTTTGCATTCATAACTATTCAAATTCCAAATGACTGGGTCTAGTACTAGCTCCACAACTCACTTGCAGGGTGACTTTGGCCAGTTATTGGACATCTCAGAACTTCAAATTCTTTAGTAGTGAAATGTGATGATTATCATCCACCTTCCTGGTTGTAAAATTCAAATCAGATAAATGACCAATTGTTTAGGACATTAGCAATTGTTTAGAATCACTGCACAAAAGCAAGTTACAATTTCTCACTACTTCTATTGCTTATACAATCGGATTAAAAGAACAAATTCTCTAATGCAAGAGTCAATATAAAACATACTATAAGACTGAAAGAACTCTATTGTCATATTATAGAAGACTAAAAGAACTCAACTGCTTCTCAGAAAAAAAATCAGTGAACACTGTCAACTAGAGGTGATTCCTAGCCTTCCTGAAATTCAGTGACACAGCTGCTTTGCATCAAACAGACCTAAGTTTGAATCACAATTCAGACTCTACCACTCACTATCTGTAGATCTTAGGGAAGTCATCTAATATGTCTTGGTGTTTTTTTCATGTTTGCATCTAAAAACGTAATTCAAGCCCATTCTTTCCTATTGCTGTAGCATTGTTTTCGTCCCTTTATGAAGAAATTCAGGCTGAGAGAATAGGTTCCTCTTCCAAAGACACATCACGTGTAAATACCCAAATTGAAATTTATTTTATTATTCATTATTTTCAATTGACAAATAAAAATTATACATGTACTTATCATATACAACACATTGTTTTAAAATATGTATATACTGTGGAATAGGTAATTTATACTGATTATCATACACATTACCTAACATGCTTTGTTTTAGTGAGAATGCTCAAAAATCTGCCCTCTCAGCTATTACTAAGAATATAGTGCATTGTTATTAACCGTAGTCACCGTGTTGTGTAATAGATCTCTTGAAGTTCCAGTTGAATTGGAATTTAAATCCAGAACCATCTAGATCTGGGGGTGGCCTTTCCATTAACCAATGATGCATAATTGAAAGTGAAGCACTTAATACACATTCAGTAAATACAGGCTAATATGCTAATTGGAAGTGTGGGTCCTAAAGCCAAAGTACCTGGATTTACTCTGACTCTGCCATTTATTAGCTGTGTGGCCATGGGCAAGATGTTTAACCTCTCTGTGCCTCCATTTTTACCCCTGTAAAATGGAGAATAAAAATAATAGAATCTGATAGGGTTGTTCTACGTACTGAGTCAAAGCATATAATATACTTAGAGTAAGTGTTTCACAAATATGAATGCGTATTGCTGAATAGTATTAATTTATTGAACTTTTCTTTACCAGTCTATAATGTAAGTATACAGATTACTGGCCACTTTATAAAGAAAAAAATATAGTCATTTAAAGTAATAATTTATTTTTGAAGGGTTACTAGGAAGTCATAAATGCTTCTGCCAATATGTATATTAAATACTGAATTCACCACTCTGAGACAAAATGGGGTGCATTTTTCATTTTATCTCTTTTCATATACATTCACACAGATACATTTTCAAAAAGTTTGGCAAGTATCAAAAGAAGAAATCTTATAATGCAATCATCCAACACAATCACTGCCAAGGTTCTATTGCATTTTTTATTATTCACTTCTGTATTTAATTGTGTATAATGTATTTATAATGTATTTGTATATACAGTGTGGATTTGTAAGTACAGTTAAAAATAAGGCTATATGTGTAGCTTGATTTTTTAATTCCACTTCCTTATATGACGGAGGTTTCATTGGTTTCAAATGTGAAATGGATTTTTTTTAAATAGTCACAGTCCATTGTCTTTTAAAAGTGAACATAAGATAAAGCTCAGCAAATTACCATTTTTAAAACTAAACAGAGCTTTTGAAAAATAACACCACTAGAGTCTTAATGAATTCTTTTTCTTATTTTTAACATATTACATAAAAAGTGATGTATCACAGGAAAGAGCATTTTAAGAAAATATCATTTCCTATCTCACAAGATATTAAAACATCTGCCTTTTCCAAAAATGAAATAGTGAGTAATAAAAATAGTCTTCTTGAGCTATATAAATTTCTTTCATGTATTTTGGGAGTTCCTCCAAAGTGCAAATTTCACAAAAAATTATTGTGATCTTTGAATTTAATTTTTAGCATATGCAAATTATCTACATCTAATTATGCTTAGCACTTCTTGAGTGTATCAAAGCATTTCACACATCTTAATAAAATTTTCATTTATTTTTAAAGATTTATTTTTGAGTGATATTTAAGAAAAAAATTCTATAAATTATTCCTTTTTTGTTGTTGTTGTTGAGACAGTCTCACTTTGTTGCCCTGGGAAGAGATGGAATCTCACTCTTGCTTAGGCTGGTCTCGAACTCCTGAGCTTAGATGATCCACCCACCCTGGCCTCCCATAGTGCTAGGATTACAGGTGTGAGCCACTGGGCCCAGCCCAAAATTATTCTTTATAAGATACTAGTAATAATACATGGTGATAGACTCAATTTCTAAGACACTAAAAACAAATGCTCCATTTCAAGATAAACATACATCAAATAGAATAAAAAATTATTTTTACATATAATAGTTTTTTATTAAAATGAAATAGATCTTAACAATGATTTCTTAATCAAACATAATTAGATAAATAAATAATTTGAAGAACTGAATCCTTATGCTCTTTTGCATTTCATTTAAAATATTTTCTCCTACCAATCTTTTTATTTTTTAGCTTTTTGCAATTATTATTTTGGTTGTCTAACTGCTCTTTATCTGTTACACCTATAAGATATGTCTGGAAGTTGATAATAGATGTCATCTCAATTGGACATTGACATGTTACTTTTAGAATCAAAAGAAGAAACCATTCATTCAGCATTCTAGGAAGGAAAGAAGTACAGATAATCATACAAAATATTTTTATTTATATTCTTGACTAGATTATCGAAAGAGGATATAATATAGAACATTTGTACTAAGAAGTATCTGTTGAATTTTAATATAATCGTAGAGGATGAAAAGTTAGCCATTAGCATGCCTACCTAGGAAAGAAAGACAAGAAATTGAAAAGTAGTAGAAGAAGGAAGAAAAACCTAAAAAGAAGGGAAAAAAAGAAGAGAAGGTAGAAAAAAAGGAAAGGAAAGATGAGAAAGAAGGAAAATAAAAAAGAATGAGGAAATCCGGGAGTATTCATTGTAGTCTTTCCTCGTGCCAAACATTGTTCTTAGTAACACATTAGTTAGCTATTAGCCTAACCCTAAAACACAGATATTATCTCCATTTTATAAAGAAATGGAAACTCAGAGAAATATAGTTTAATTTCATAATTAACACAATCTGTAAGTATTTGGGCTAACTTTAAAACTCAATAGTATCTGACTTCAAAGCTCACAATTTTTCCCATAATATCATACATACAATCATTTTAGAAATTGCCTGAAGGCTCTATGAACTTTTCTCCTGACTGGTTTATGGAGTAGCTCAATCATCTTTTTTCTAGTTCATTGCAGAGTGACACATAGTAGACATTCAATAAACATTTGTTGACTGAACGAATGATCTCGGTGCCTGCAGCTCAGCCGCTAAGGCACCAGCCACATACACCGGAGCTGGCAGGTTCTAACCCAGCCCGGGCCCGCCAAACAACAATGACAACTGCAACCAAAAAATAGCTGGGTGTTGTGGCAAGCCTGTAGTCCCAGCTACTTGGGAGGTTGAGGCAAGAGAATAGCTTAAGCCCAAGAGTTTGAGGTTGCTGTGAGCTGTGATGCCACAGCACTCTACTGAGGGTGATATAGTGAAACTCTGTCTCAAAAAAAAAAAAAGTGGAAAAAAGAAATGGGAAAACGAGCTGTTCTCACAAAGAAAATAGAGGGAGGCTGACAACAGAAGGTGGGGACTATGTTCCCCTCTATCTTGGCCTCAGAAAGTAAGATGTTTTGAATTTAGTTGAAGACAAGAATTCAGATTGGATATTGCTAAGAAGTGTGGTTTAGGCTCAGATGATCCAAACGGAGACAAAACATACACAGAAACAAACAACAAAAACCCAGGAGTCAAATTTGAACCAAGGACTGTTCTGTGGGTTTTCTTCTGCTCTACAAACCTTCAAGTGTGGCTATGGATTTTAAAGCATTAGTGGATTATCACAAACCATATTCTGACTACAAGATTTACCCTCAAGGAAAAATAAATTCTAAGGGCTCTCTCAGACTTGGAGTTAGATTGCTTCAAACTCCTATCTCATTTATTTTGAAGTCTCACCCCTTGGGCTGCATCTTATCTCCCAGGATACAGACCTGATATTTTATCAGGTATTTATTGGCAACCTAAGCATTAAACATTCATTTTGTGTTTTATACAAATAGATAACAAGAAGGCAGCAAGAGGTATTTGGTATACATCTACTAATTTACTAATCCATATATGTGTTGAAAGGCACTTAGGTTGTTTCTACATCTTTGCAATTATAAATTAGGCTGCTATAAATATTCAGATGTGTATGTATTTATAGTAAAATGACATTTTTTATTTGGGGTACATAGTAATTACTAGGTAATTAGATACCTAGTGATAGGATTGCAGGATCAAATGGAAGGTCTACTTTTAGTTCATTGAGGACTCTCCATATTTCTTTCATAGAGGCTTTGTTAGTTTGCAATCCCACCAACAGGGAGGAGTGTTCCCTTCTCTCTGCACCCATGCCAGCTTCTGGTACTTGGGGACCTCATCATGTGGGCCATTCTCATTGGGGTTAGGGAATATCTCAAAGTGGTTTTGATTTGCATTTTTCTAATAATTGGAGAGATGAACAAAACGACTTCATTGAGGTATAATTGACATACATTTTTTAATGCATATAACTTATTATCAAGTTAAAATAGGCTGTTATAACCATGAGGGATTTTATATAAGCCATTAAAAAGACAGATTTTGTATCCTACAACTTGGATGGATTTGGAGAACAATCTCCTAAGCAAAGTATCACAAAAATGGAAAAACAAGCATCACAATACTCAGTGTTAATCTGAAACTTGTAGATTAACAAGTGTGCTCATGTGAAAGAAAAACTCAATTCAATTCAAGAGGAAGGGGATAGGGAAGGGAGTCGGCAGCTTCCCTTCCACTGGGAACAATATGTGGGGGGTAAAAGGCTCCCTTCCTAGGTGAAGGACACAGCTACAACTTAGACTTCACCTCACAAGTGCAATCAATGTAACAGTGTATATACTTTCATGGTAATAGGAAACTAAATAAAGAAATAACTTTTTTAAGAAGACTTTTGTTTACAGGCAGATGAAGCTACTTGGAAGCAAGTAAGTTTTGCTTCCAAAACTTAGTTTGAGTTAAGGAAACTGAATGATTACAAAAGTCAGGAATGAACACCACTGAAGACTTAAAAATCTGGATATCCCAAATGCCCTAAGCCAGAAAGAACAATGAAATTTGGGCAAACTCTGTAAAGGGACTATTCCTCAAAATTAACTGTCAGCGTGAAACGTAATGAAGGAATTAACAGAGAAATTGCTCTCAGACAGAGGAGTCTTCCTGGAGAAAGTAAAAGATGAAAAATTCTTTTCAGAAAGCAGAATACATGTTTAAAAATAATAAAACAAATCTTCTTCATCGTTAGGGAAGTGGCATCTCACAATTCCTGCCTGGAAGGATCACTGCTGTGGACCACTGCCTGCTGTACAATCCCACTCTCTTCTTTGCCTGAGTGAAAGTTTTAATTGTTCCAATATTATTTATTGAGTGGACCTGGGGGAGAAAAAAAATTTTTTGGCTTCAAATGCAGCAAGATTATTGAAGGTGATATTCAGACGGGGTGGAGAGGAAAAAGTGGCACCGGAACATCTAAATGACTGGATGGGACTCCAGCATGTCTCCCAGGAGACGGAATAAGTATCTCTCCTTATGTGGAAGGAGGAGTACAACTGGGTTTGGGTGCTCAGAAAGGTGAACTATGACGGAGAGTGGATAGCCTTTCTCCAGAAGCCGTCTCCTATGTCCTCCTGGGATCACAGTCTGACTATTATTTCCCACCAGCCTCTCATTCAGGGGCAGGCATGTGACTGATGTCTGGCCAGGGAATGTGACGGAAGTGAGCAACCTCATTCAGACTTGACTCAGAAAAACTACCCACACGGGATGCTTCATGTGGATCGTGTGGTTCTTTCTCTTTCCAGGTCACGATGGAAAAGAGCACAGAGATCTTACAAGCTATGTGTTGAGAATGGAGGAGCCACAAGATGCAAGGAGCTTGGGCACTGCTTCTCACGAGGGTGGACTAAAGGTCCTGGATTTACTTTCCTTTCTGAAACAACCAATAAAATGGGAAAAAAAAAAAAAAAAAAGTTAAAATAATGTTTTTTCTGGCCAGGCACAGTGGCTCACACCTGTAATCCTAGCACTCTAGGAGGCAGAGGCAGGTGGATTGCTTGAGCTCAGGGTTCAAGTCCAGCCTGAGCAAAAGTGAGACCCCATTTCTATTTTAAAAAAAGAAAGAAAGAAAGATCAACTGGGTGTTGTGGTGGGTGCCTATAGTCCCAGCTAATTGGGAGGCTGAGGCAGAAGGATCATTTGAACCCAGGAGTCTGAGCATGCTGTGAGGTAGACTAATGCCACAACACTCTGGCCTGGGGCAACAGAGTGAGACTCTATCTCAAAAAAGGAAGTTTTTCCATGCATTGCTCATAGACATCAGACACTGAAGGATAGTGATCCCTGAGAGACGGCAAACAGGGGGAGCAACTGACCCAGCCCATGACCTTGAGAGAGGTTACAAGACGTGGCTGCTCAGGGAGCAGGAAAGCAAGTAGATTCCAGCACATTCTCTGCATGGAGAAGTCAGACATGGGAGTCTGAGGGAAACCAAGGCAGTTACAGTTCACAGGATCAGTACTAGAAAGAAAAGAATTGCACAGAGAAAGAATTCGGGAGTTTGCAGAGGGCACCCCTCGAGCGTTCAGCAAAGTACTGATCAGCAAATGTGTGCGAGAGAAAACCATCTGGGACTGGAAGAAAACACAATCTAGAGAGAATAATACCTGAAGCTCACACAGGGATGGAATATTCAGAAGTAAATATATCTGTCAAAACTTATCTCAGTGTACACTGTAAATATGTATATTCAGTATTACATCCTAATTATACCTCAGTAGGAAAACTATCAAAAATTAAAACTTATGTGAGTTAGAAATAAACCTGTATTGTACTTGAGTCATTTTTTGTGTATTTTCTTTATTATATATATTTTATCTATATTTTATATATATACAAATTTTCTTTATTCATTACATAAATAAGTAGCCCCAATGACTTTCTGGGCCTAAGCTAATAACTTGCAGTAACTAACGCTATCTACTTTCTTATTCCTGTCCACAGAGAGAGTGTCTGTTTATTGCTTGAATACATAAAAGATCATTTTTATTTTCCAGAGCCCCTAAAAATGTTCCTTTGTATTTTATTAATCAAAATTGGTTTATATGAGTGTCAGAATGAATCATGGTCAATTCTATCACAGAAATTGTGCGGGTTATGCCATGAACAGAAACATCGAGCAAGGGGAGGAAGTGGGAGCTCAAAATATAGCCCTCACCGAGCTTACCAAACCATGCAATCTGGTGTTGGGCTACATGTACCTAGAAAAGGGGAAATTTTCTCTAATTTGCATAGAGCTGTTAGGCTCTGATACTGATGGTCAAGCAGATAAACTTCAGTAGGAAAAGGGAAGGGGACTTAATGCTAGGTAGGAATGAGGGGAACCAGAAAATTACTACAACAACATTTGATTATTGAAATGGGTGTCATTTGTTTGCAACATTTTAATGTGTCTTTTCAGACATTCTGAGGGGCATCCAACCTGCAGCCCGTGGGCCACATGACGATCATGTGAGGATTGTTTTGTTGATCTATGGTGCTGAATATTGAGAAAATTATGCATGCCCCCTTTTTTTCTTTGCTCATCAGCTTTCATCAGTATATTCCATGAGTGGCTCAAGACAACCTGTCTTCTTCCAATGTGCAGCAGAGAAGAAAAAAGGTTGGAAACTCATGCAAGGAAGCTCTCATTTATCTGATATCTTGCACAACTTTATGCGATAAAACTTTCTCACGTGTTATCAACTCCTTACTTTTAATTATAATTAATTGAATGCATGTAACAAATTTAAGTGCACAACATAAAGAGACAATGATTGGATGACTGTATGAACTGAGGATAAATTATAGGAGCAAATGGAGACAGGTTATTTTTTTGGAATGCTGGTATATACAGGAAAAGCTGGTAATGAGAAAGGTTCCAACCATTTCTGTATTTTGAGTGGCAGGTATTTGGTTGGCAAGTGCTACTATGCTATCTATCCTTTTCTCAAGATAAGAAATGAAATAACTTCTTGAGCATATGATGTGTTATATCTAACAGTAAAGAAGAGTGATTAGATGTCTCCACCCAAGGAGGCACCACCCAAGGAGGTTTCCCAGACATATGCAAGGTGCAGCAGTAACGTTTTATTAAATCTGGAGGTTTTATTAAATTTATTAAATCAGTTTTATTAAAACTGCAGAAGCAAATTAAAAATCAATTCTCCTACTAATTTCTGTGCCCTGGTTTGCTCCTGAGTTTGGCGCTCTGTGATGGTTCAAGTTGTCATAGCATCCTGTTAACATAGGTGTGCTACATTCAAACTGACCTATGTCCAGTTAGTTTAGATTGAACCTGTATGAGTTCACTAATAGTATACAGAGGAGTAGTAAATATAAAATGAAGGAATTTGTATTAAATTACCCTTCAAAATTTTCACTACTGTGTTTTATTATGCACCATTAATTTAATTGGTCCCCTAAAATAGTGTTTTGGTAGTTATAAAAAATGGTTCTATTTAAAATGAAATTAAAATGATAATAACAATGAAAAATATACAAATACCCTAAGCAGTGTAAAAGAACAAAACCAAATCAAAAAAAGTAAAAACATAAAACAAGTAAATGAATATTTGTACTATTAATATTAAATGTAATATTAGCATTTAAATTTTGCACAATGACATTATCATGCTTAATAAATATTTTGATTGAAATAAGTCCATATTTATGTATTTATTTATAAATGTAGAGATTCTTTAGTTCTAAAAGAAGTAATATGTTTATACCCAGTCATATTTATATATTTTAATAACTGTATTAAAATTTGAAAAATATATTAAAATTGTAATACTCAATATTATCTTCTGTATGATATCCGTATCTCTTATAATTGAAGAAGTCAAATGTGACTTGAGTACTACAATTTAATAGATTTTTCCTTTCTTAAATATGTACATATATTTTTGGCACTGTCTATATAACACCTAAAAATTTCTCCATCACTAAAAGAAAAAAAAAAAAAAACTCCATAAGTGGAGACATTTCAAATGTGGCACATGCCTTTTTATCTGCCCTAAATGGTAAGTGTCTTAAAGAAGTTTTCCTATCTAATTAACCACTATACTGTACTCTATTTAACTATTTGTATTTTTTTAATTTGCTTTTTTTTTTGTAGAGAGGAGGACTTGCTATGCTTCCCAGGCAGTCTTGAATTCCTGGCCACAAGGGATCTTCCTCCTTCAGCCACCCAAAGTGCTAAGATTATGAGAATGCACCTCCAATACCCAGCCTACCCATATGTACTAATCTTCGTTAATACATTAAAAAATTTAACAATAGATGCTGGCAGGGGTGTAAAGACAAAAGAATGCTTATACAGTGTCGGTGAGATTAGTACAGCCACAATGGAGGTTTCTCAAAGAAGGAGAAGTAGACATACCTTTCAACACTACTGGGTATCTACCCAAATGAAAAGAACTCATTTTACTACAAAGACATCCACAGGTGAATGTTTATTGAAGCATGATTCACAATTGCAAAGATGTGGAATCAGCATAAGTGCCTATCGATTCAGGAGTGGATTAACAAAATGTGGTGTAGGTATGTGTACTACTAAGCCATAAAACATGAAATAATATCTTTTGCAGCAATTTGGATGGAACAGGAGACCATTATTCTAAGTGAAGTATCTAAAGAATGGAGAAACAAACACAACCTGTACTTTCAAATAATTTGCAACTGATGTGCACACATGGACACACAAAAAGACTAAAAATCATTGAAAATGAAGAAGGGGGTCGGGAAAGAAGGGAGGGGCAAAAATTTATCTAGCAGATACAATGAACACTGTTCAGGTGAAGGGCACAGTTATAGTCCTGACTAAAGCATTTTAAAAAGCCATCCATGTAACAAACCTTTGTACCCCCTTAATATTTTGAAATTTTCAAAAGTAAAAATAAATGAACAAATACTTTGCAAAATTGCTCAAAACGAAGGAAGTAGCAAACTAGTCTATAAACCATGCATATTTCAATTTAATAAGATTTATGGTACTGAGAACAGTTATTACACTGTGGATGCACAGATGAAAATAATGAATCATCACTAAGAGACAAAACGTCTAAATATGTTGCAAAACAGTGTGGTAAAATAAAATGAATACACAGGGTAGCCATAAAGTTTGTGTATAGTTTAAAATAGTGTGTAATAGCTTTCATATGAAAGCTATAACCCAGTTATATCCTAAGAATATGGGGAAGGGGGAGATGGAGGGGAGGGGAGAGGATGGGCAGAGGGAGGGTGATTGGTGGGATCACACCTGCGGTGCATCTTACAAGGGTACATGTGAAACTTACTAAATGTGGAATATAAATGTCTTAACACAATAACTATGAAAATGCCAGGAAGGCTATGTTAACCAGTGTGATGAAAATATGTCAAATGGTCTATAAAACTAGTGTATGGTGCCCCATGATTACATTAATGTACGCAGCTATGATTTAATAATAAAAAAAATAAAATAAAATTACACATGGATTTTATGGCTATTCTATATATAAATAATATTTATATTTGCATATTTATACACACATATTTGTGTGTGTATACACATACACACACACCAAGTCCAACTATTCAGTTTGAGTACTCATCCTAGAATACCTCCTACCTCATTGCTGACTATGGTTACCTTCAAAGTAGTCCCCTTATGAAGCTATGCACTGACACAAGCACCTAGTCCACCCTTCAAAGCAATTTTGGAACATTTTTTTCTGTGAAGACCATCAGATCTGTCATTGCATAAATGTTCTAACGATTAAGTTTATGAACTTGTTACCATGTGCATACGCTGTCAGCACTGTACAAACAATTTGGTAAGGTTTTATAACCTTGATATATCAGTGTTTCACAGCTGTGTGGGTGTCAATGCGTGGTAGTGTCTTGCTGAGTGGCATTCATTATCATTTTTGTGTGTTTTTGCATGCCGTATGACAGCAGCTGTGGTGGTCATTCCAGAAGAAAAGAGTTCCAAAATGGCTCTGAAGGATGGACTAGGCTCTGGCATCATTCCATAGCTTCCCCAGAGTAGTATTTTGAATGTGACCATTACAGTGATATACAGCAGTGAGGTATGCAGCACTTTTTCAAGGACAAGTTCGTTAATTTAATTGTCAAAACTCATATATGTGTGGGTGTGTAATTCTTTTATGTATCTAGAAGTTGTTCAGAGGATGGAACAGTTAAATTCAGAGGTGTGGCAGGGGAGGTAGAGGGTAAGGAAAACTTTTTTTTTTTTTTTTGAGACAGTCTTACTTTGTTGCCCTCAGTAGAGTGCCATGGTGTCTCAGCTCACAGCAACCTCCAACTCTTGGGCTCAAATGATTCTCTTGTCTCAGCCTCCCAAGTAACTGGGACTATAGGCATCTGCCACAAAGCCTTGGTATTTTTTTTCTTCTTTTCTTTTCTTTTCTTTTCTTTTCTTTTTTTTTTTTTTTTTTTTTTTGATTGTAGTTGTCATTGTTGTTTGGCAAGCCTGGGGTGGATTTGAACCCACCAGCTCCAGTATGTGGCTGGCTCCCTTAGCTGCTGAGCTATAGGCACCGAGCCAGGAAAACCTTTACAAAGGATATTGCTGGGTTCAGTTTTAAATGCTGAAAGGAATTTTCTAAATTATATTGTAGGAAGATGATTTAGGTAGAAAGAATAGTACATGCTCTAGGAAAACAAACACTGGATTAAAGCAATCTAACTGTACAAGGTTGCGAATTGTGTGAAAGAATAAACTATCTAGAAAAGTAAGATTATGTTTGCTGGGATTAAGTGTCACATTTGCTGGGATTAAATATCACATTTGAATTTATCTAGTTGAATTCAATAACTTTATTCAACTAGACTCTTCTTCCTAAAATCAAAGAAAGGAAAATTATATTACCAAGTGTTATAAAACAAACTCCAGATTAACATTAACATCAAGATTTTACACTTTATCTGTTTACCTTCTTGTCTAGTGCTTTGATCATAATTTTTCTTATATTTTGCAATGGATTTAGAGTTTTAAAACATCCTCACTGCAAATAATACCAAGATATGGATCTTAAAACACACTCTTAGTGAATATAGCTAAAGTAACTTTCTAACAATTGAATCTTTTGTCTAGTGCCCTTCAAATTACTCAGCAACATTTTAAATTGGCTATATTGAAATAGGGTAAATACATTTTAATAACATCTAGCACAGAAAAAGAAGGTTTTATTAAAAATTAATACATGGGAAGTACTGTATTTCATTCATTGTGTGACAGGCAATGATATTCCTTGAGCTCTCATAACTGAAACTGTGAAACTGAAAAACTGCAACATTTTGCTAAATTTAAGGACTTGTGACAGTCAACAGTTCTTGGCTGAAGAATTGGGGCATTGCTAATTCAGGTTTCTTTGATGAGTCAGCAGGAGTCCCTTGCTCTGCCATTGGGGCTGTCTTCCCACCCTTCAGTGATTTGTGTGTCACCAAACACTGATGGCTTCCCCACAGGGGGACCTACTCTGTTTTACTTAGTTTCAGTTCTCACCTACAACCCACTCCTCCCTCCACCCAACATTCACAGCCCCACTAGCGCCATCTGCCTTGAAGCCTTTCAGAACTAGCTCCATTGTGCCTTTATACCTGTTTGGAGCATCCACCTCTCAAAGCTCAGCACTCCCAGGTTATTTGTTCCTTTCTGGACTCTCAACCAGCAATAGGGCTATTCCCCTAATCTGATTCCATTTCACACCTAGGCCTCAGCCTTTGAAACCCTACCCCTATGACCTGGAGAACTCATGCCCAGTCTGCCATCCGCAAAATTCTCCACTTCCTTCACATTGTCTATGAACAGCTCCACCTCCCGGAAGCCAACTTTCATTAAGAACCTTGCTTTCTCCATGTCTCCCTAGCATCCCAGTATAATTTCAAGTTTACTGTATTATAAGGTGAGCTGTTGGGAGGAAAGATTACTCCACAAGCAGACTTCAGACATGTAATTACTATAGGAGACACTATTTAACTTTTCAATTGTATTTGATGGTGCAACTGTTAACAAAATAGAGAATCTTTAAGTTATGATCTCATTTCTCTTTCCAGTAAGACTGCAATTTTTAAAAACTGTCTTTGATATGGTTCAAATAGCCTACCTTTGAGCTTTCAGAGATTTGAAGGCTGGTCCTTGAATCTCCTTCCCGTGTGACTATAATGTAAGTGGGTAATCCTTTGCGGCCTGAATTGCTTTCTTTTTATAATGTAGAGAAAAATATCTTCTAAACTATTTTGAAAATTGATTAAATAATCTACATGAAAATGTAGAAATGACTGAATATAAAATATAAAATGTATATTCAGTAAGTGATCTTTTTCTCTCCCTTTGCAACTGAATGAATACATGACTGACAAGTCTTTGTTTAGGAGAAGAGTGTTTGTAACCATACTTCAGACATCGTATCACTACGGCTCTTATAGAAATAATTTTTATAAAGGGAAGTCACTTTGCTTTTCAGATTATTCCTTTATATTGTAGTTTTTTTTAAAGAAACTTCTTATATGTATGTATTATTTTCCATTATCCAAAACCTTTTCATATATATATTGTTTCACAACTATTCTACTTTCTACTCAAAGAAATCATTTTAATTTTATACTGCTTCTTAATTAAGATGATCCATTTAGATAAAATCTGTTTAGTAGTTATACCTCTAAATGCAATAAATTTTCAAATTCAAAAAGGGATTTATAAAATTAAGGTAGCCAATTTAATACATGTGGTTCAACTTTTTAAAATTAATAGAGAATATGTTCCAGCTCCATCCATGTAAACATGAAAGAGGTAAAGTCTCCATCTTTCTTTAAGGCTGCATAGTATTCCATGGTATACATGTACCACAATTTGCTAGTCCATTAGTGGGCTGATGGGCACTTGGGCTTCTTCCATGACTTAGCAATTATAAATTGGGCTGCAATAAACATTCTGGTACAGATGTCTTTGTTATATGGTGATTTTTGATCTTCTGAAAAGTATCTCAGGAATGGAAGAAAAAGTATCCAATGTACTCAGCCCTACTATGAAGCTAAATTATAGCTTTCACATGAAGACTATAACCCAACTATAGCACAAACTATGGGGAAAGGGCCAAGGAAGGGGAAGGGAGGGGGGAGGTTTTGGTGGAGGGAGGGTAATGGGTGGGGCCACCTCTACCGTGCATCTCAGAATGGGTACAGGCAATTGCACTAATGTACACAGCTATGATTTAACAATAAAAAAAAAAGAAATGAAAAAAATAAAATAAAATAAAATTTCCTATTGAGTGATTAATAAATCAAATTAAATAGTTTTGAGGTATATCTAACTGAGATGAAAATGAACTATAAAGATTTGCTCATTAAAATGAAAATATACTTGAAGATAACACTTTAAAGTGCAGTGACAATGAATTTCTAATCCTTTTTCTAGGGAAAATTCTCCTCTCATCAGTAAGAGAATTACAGGCCTTACTTATCTTATGACCATTTAATTTATAGTGATTCATACTTAGAATGATCTGCTTTTTTTTTTTTACAGTTCTTGGCCAGCGCTGGGTTTGAACCGACCACCTCCGGTATATGGGGCCAGCACCAGCGCCCTACTCCTTTGAGCCACCGGCGCTGCCCAGAATGCTCTGCTTTTTTATACTCACATTATTTATTAGGGTACTTAAGAAAGATAGTGAACAAAATGTATCAGTTAGTTCTATCCTAAAACGTATGAACAGGATGCTATGGGAACATAAAGGAAGGTAAAGGCAGCTTTTCCAGTCAGGGCAAGGCAGAGGTAGACATCAGGAAAATTTCATGGAAGAGAATGGACAGAGGAAGGCAAGCCTGAAAAAGAGTTAATAAAAAAGACAAGTGCCACATTATTTACCTATCTCTTCTGCACTGGACTATAAGATCCATGTGGAGAAGTCAGTCTTCCTTTCTTCATATCAAATTTTTTTTTTTTTTTTGAGACAAGAGTCTCATTCTGTCACCCTGGGTTAATGCCATGGCGTCATTGTAGCTCACAGCAATCTCAAACTATTGGGCTCTAGCAATCTTCTTGCTCAGCCTCCTGAGTAACTGGGACTATAGGTGTATGCCACTTGACCCAGCTAATTTTTCTATTTTTAGAGACAATGGGGTCTCATTTTTGCTCAGGCTGGTCTTGAACTCCTGAGCTTAAGGGATCTACCAGCCTCAGCCTCCCAGAGTGCTAGGATTATAGGCGTGAGCACCTGGCCTTTTATATCTATTTTTAACTTATTTTAATTAATTATTTTCATTTTTCTTTTAAAACAGAGTTTTGATTTCTGTTGCCTAGGCTAGGGTACACTGGCATCATCATACCTCACTGCGACCTGAAACTTGCTTAAGTGATTCTCCTGCCTCAGCTTCCCAAGTAGCTGGGATTTCAGGCATATGCCACCACGCCTGGTTAATTTTTCTATTTTTGGTAGAGAGTAGGGGTCTTGCTTTTGTTCAGGCTGGTCTTGAACTCCTGGCCTCAAGTGATCCTCCCACCCAACCTCCCAAAGTGCCAGAATTACAGGCATGAGCCACCATGGCAGGCTTAGTTTTGTTCATCTTTATTTATATAGGACTTGACATAGTACTTGAGATTTAGTGGATGTTTAATAATTATTTGTTGAATAAAGAGTTAGAAAACACCCAAGTGCTAATTATAACAATTTTTTGCAAAAAAATAGAGTGTGATTTACATCAAAGGAAGAATGCAAACCTTGTTATTATTTGACATCAAGGGTGAAAATAGTTGACATGAAGTTAACCATCCATGAAGAGTTTGCTCACTTAATGAGTGACAACTGATTTGATGAACAAATGAAGGGGAAACAAGCATATGAAGGGAAAAGAGAACACATCTAATAGCACTAGATAGCTAGTGGTCATTTTCAACTCAAATTTTTCTTTAAAAAAACTAAAGTTTCTGTTTAAATGGGACTTAGAATGCACAGTGAGATTTTTCTAAGAACTGTTGTTAAGGAAAACTCTTCTGACATAATACAAGACAAGGGATGGATAATTTATTTTAATAGGTAAAGTAATAGGTAAAGTATATTAGGTTAGTAATTCTTTCTAACAATTCAAGTTTACATTCATATTCTCTGAAAATGCCTTGGTTTTGGTTAATATCAATAAATATTTCAATATTCTTCATTTAATAATAAAGAAAACTATTTCATTAAAATTGATTTCTAAAATCATAGTTAATTCCTGACTAATTTCCTACTGTCATGAGTTTCCTAAGTCCTTATTTCCTTAAGTGAGGATAAAACAAAAACAAAAGGTTTAATCTGAATGACACACACACATATATATGAATCAAAGATACAGGGTAAGTGCAAAACTGTATAAAAAACAATTTTTGTCTAACTTGAGCCAGAGATGCAAGAGCTAAAATCTGACATCTAAGATTTCACTAATTTTATACCTTTTAATATAACTTATGTTAGCTACTATTATTTAAAAAATATTTTAATGCTAAAAGAAGAGCAGTAAGTAAGTAAAAGAAGACTGTTAAGTCTTGAAACCTTTATCCCATTTCTTTTCTCCTTTTCTGACTCTGAGTTTCCTTATAGAAAAAATAGGGTGTAGTATAAATGTTCTCAATGTTCATTATAGTTTGAATATTTTATGATTCCATGAATGAAGTTTTTTATTTATAAAATTATGATGTTATTCCTCTTTATATAACAAAGGCAATTAGAAAACTATATTTTATTCAGACTGCACTAAATACAACTTCTTTTTTTGGTTTGGTCTCAAAAGGCTGGTCTTCTGTGACTGGACACCTAATATAAGTCCTATACTTAATTTTTAGAAATGGAAGTTTTTCCCTTGTGCAAAAATGATACACAAACTCATGAAATGTTTATTCTCTCCTCCCCCAGAGAAATAGAAGTTATTAATTAAAAACAAACTACTGGGCAGGTCATGGTGGCTTACACCTGTAATCCTAGCAATCCTAGCTGAAGTGGGAGGAGCCCTTGAGCTCAGAAGTTCAAGATCAGCCTGAGCAAGAGTGAGACCCTATCTCTAACTAAAAAAGGAAAATTAGCTAGAAGTTGTGGTAGCCAATTGTAGACCCAACTACTTAGAAGGCTCAGGCAGGAGGATTGTTTGAACCCAGGAATTTGAGGTTGCTGTGAGCTAGGCTGACTCCATAGCATTGTACACTGGACAGAATGAAGCTTTGTCTAAAAAAAAGAATGGAGGGTGGCACCTGTGGCTCAATGAGTAGGGTGCTGGTCCCATAAACTGAGGATGGCGGGTTCAAACCCAGCCCTGGTCAATCTGTAACAAAAAATAGCCGGGCATTGTGGTGGGTGCCTATAGTCCCACCTACTCAGGAGGCTGAGGCAAGAGAATCGCGTACGCAGAAATACAGCTGACTTTCTTACATTTTGTATGAAAAGAAAAGTTTTATAGGTGTTCAATTTATGGTGTATACTGTTAAGGCTGATCCTACAGTTGAGTCAAAATAAGAAACAAAAAGAATGATGACAATTGTGATTATGATTAATAATCTTTGTCTTTAAGGAAACTGTGTTAATGTTTTATGAGCTTTACCTGGAAAAAAATGAAGAAAAGAAAGAAAGGGTCATGGAAAAGTAACAGTACCTCGGTAATTGATGATTTCTGTCCCAAGCACTGGAGTCATCTCCAGGACTGTGATAAAGGCTTTGTCCATAGATGTCAGAGGAAAAGGAGACATGCGGTGTCTTCTAGCCACCTTGGTGATATCAACAGCACTATGACCTAAACAGAAAGATAATTAACTAAGAACATGATGCTAAAACACTGATTAAAATGACTTATCAGTATCTGCAACTCCTAATTTCAGATGTCCTCAAATGAAGATCAGTAGATGAACAATTGTTTTTTCTGCCTCCAAAATAAAGCCTGCTAAGGTGGAACATTAAATCAAGGTAGCAATGTTATATTATGTCAGAACTTGGTGAAATGTAATGATGATATTGGCTAATCCTTTTTGAGCATGTACTATGGATCAAGGCATTGTTCTAAATTAAGTGATTAATCTTTACAATGACCTTATAGTGAGGCACCATTACTATCCTTATTTATGTACAAAGAAAGAGAGGCTTAGAGCGTTTATACATTTTTACTTAAATAACAGAGCTAGGAACAGAATAGCTAGGATTCAAACTTAGGTAGTCTGGGCCTTAGAGTTCATGTTCTCAACCACTATACTAAACTTTGGACACTTAGTAGACTAGTGAAATGAAGTTTTTTTTATTTTATTTTTATTTTTTATTTTTTTTTATTGTTAAATCATAGCTGTGTACATTAGTGTACACTTCTAAGTACACTTCTAAGATGCACCATAGATGTGGCAAGATGAAGTTCTTAAACTTGAATTTCCTTAGCACTTCTTAAGGAATTTTCTTTCTTCTGAAAAAGGTCATAAAGTAGGATTATTTAGCTATCAATTTTTTTTGTGTGACCTAGTCTAGTCCCATGGCATTAATATCACTCATACACTAAAACTACTAACTTTATATCTCCAATCTTAACCTCTACCCTAAATTCTAGATTTTCATATCATCCAAAATTTCTAGATAGTAGATAATACATATTTCTAGCCTTGTAATCATCCAACACGCACTTGGATATATAATAGGCAACTCATACCTAAAATAACCAAAAAAAATTTCAAACAAACAAGAACGAAAACCAAACCTCTTGATTCCCCACCCTCCAATCCCACCATATGATGTCTTATTCTCTTCTAACTCCCGTCTCAGTAAATAGCAACTCCATTCTTCCAGTTATTAAGCCCAAACTTTGGAGATATCTTTGGTTCTTCTCTTATATAGAATGTCCCTAAAGTTCTTGTGCAATTTAAAATATTTTAATATTTAGGCAGTGCCCATGGCTCAGTGGGTAGGACGCCATCCACATACATCTAAGCAGGCGGATTCAAAGCCGGCCCAGGCCTGCTAAACAACAATGACAACGGCAGCGAAGAAATAGGTGGGCGCTGTAGCGGGCACCTGTAGTCTTAGCTGCTTGGGAGGCTGAGGCAAAAGAATCGCTTAATCCCAGGAGTTTGAGGTTGCGGTGAGCTGTGACGCCACGGCACTCTACTCAGGGCAACGTAGTGAGACTCTGTCTCAAAAAATTGTTTTTGTTATTTAGTATTTTAATATTTATATTTAATATTTTAATAGTTTAAATTGCACATCAACTTTAGGGACACCCTGTATTTAAACTACCTTTGAAACTTACCTAGAATCTGATCATTACTCATCACTTCCACTATTATTACTATAATACTTGGAACCACAAACATCATTAATTTCCTGGGAAATTGAAAAGCCTCCTAACTGGCCTCCCTGCTTCTACCCTTGACATACAACAATTTATTCTCCATACATTACAGTGATCCTTTTACATTGTAAGTTCTATTGTGCTAATTTCTGCTCATAATCCTCCAACTACTTCACTTAGAGTGAAATCTGATGTCTCCTATCAGGCCCAACATATTATGGCTTCTGCTATTCTTACCTCCTAACATTTCCCTCCTTGTTTACTATAATCTAGTTATCCTAGTTCCTTGTTTTTTCTTAATCATGGCAAATACATCTCTTCTCAGAGCCTCTGTACTTTCTGCAATGTATCCTCTACTTGGACCATTCTTCTCCAGCTATTATAGCTCCATCTATCCTCGCTTGTTTTAGGAATTTGCTCAAATTCCTCATCAGAAAGGCCTGTGTTGAACAATCTCTATGGAATAATACTTATCTCACCCCTTATCCTACTTTACTTTTCTTCATGGATATATATACTGAGTGTGTGTATGTACATGTATATAAAATATACATACTTATGTATATTCATAGCTGTATCTATAATATGTAAATGTTTATATTTATTTGTTTATAGCCTTCATCTTCTTAGTAGGCTCTATGAGAATAACATCTTTGTCTTTTTTGTTCACTGTTGTTATCCCCAGCATATAGAATAGTTATCTGGCACATATTAGCTGACAAAAAATAAGTATTTGTTGAATTAATAAATGGATCATTCAGTGATGAAAAGAGACTTTTTGGAGTACTATATCTTCATGCATAAATAACATGGCCTTTTCCTTGGAATCTTGTAAGTGTTTATCCCAGGAGGTAAACAGAAAAAGGAGTATCTGCAAACATTGTTGCTTGACAGTACTAACTACTATCTACAATCTCCTTCCCTAGCTACTTTGCAGCTAGGAGTGGCCTTATGACATATTCTGGCCAGGGAAATGTAGGAAGAAGTCCCTGAGGCAGGTTTCCTATTACACATAAAATGATAAGGAGATAAGAAGGCTTTAAGAGGAAAACATTTTTTTGCCTTAGAATTCTACCTTCTTTCAACCCGGAACAGGCTGGATACTGGGAGGTACTGTAGCCATTTTTCAACCAAAAGGATGTAAACACACACAGTTAGGTTTAGAAATATTAGAAGATAAAAAAGGGCCTAAGTTTCTGATGAAATGTAGAGCTACTGTACTAGCTCTGGATGGCCTGCATCCAGGGTTTTGATTGTGAGATAAATAAGCTGCAAACCACTTTATAATGATCATATATATCCTTCAGAAGATTGTAAGTTTCTGGTCATTGCATCTTGTTAAAGTTAGAACTTCTATCCCACCACCAGTAGCTACTGCAGACATATTCACTGAATTGAATTAAAGCACTGCCCAAAAGGTTTCTATTCTATGACTAAAGACATTCTCATAAGTGCCTAAAGAAAATGATATATATAGTTATTTATACTCCTAATACTTCCTTATGGAACAACCAAAATCACAAGATTTTCAAAGCTTCAAGATTATTTAGTACTAAATAAGAATAACATTTTCTATTCAGAATTGTAGGTGAACACTTAAAAAAGCAGTATGTATGATTTACCATTTATTTTTATTTTTAATAAGAAAGATTATAAATTTATTTGACATGCACATGGGGAGAATCACAGAGTGATTATCCAATATTTCAATAGGGTCTAGAAGTTTATATGCCCTCTTAAAGGGAAGGGAGAGATTAGTAATACAAGTAATTCTGTTTAGGGGCAATTAATGGTTATTAGGAAAGATGAATGTATACATGAAAGAATGAATGGATGGGAGAAACAGACTGGCTTGTAAATGATTCTCTTTGGAAATTAACCGGAAACAGGTATTTCTTTAAAATGGGTTGGACCTGGTCTGGTAGTATTCTTGATATGCTTTCTTGCAATATATTGAGATAACAGGGAGGGGAAGAAAAGGCAATTACTTGTTCTTTTTGATGGGTCCACCAGGTTTTGTGCAGAGAGAGTGGAAACCCATTCCAATGCTTGTTGATTTCTAAGGGCTTTTGATTCAAACTACTCTTTATGCTAAGGGTTCATATTTTGAGGTTAAATTCCCTGAGCTCCTTCGCCATTATTCTGAACATTCACTTTTCCTTTCTCTCACGTGGAACTGCTTAGACAGAGTACCTATATACTATTCACTATAAAGTCATGGTCAATGAAAGAAAGTTAACTTCTCTAATCTAAGATTTTGGGCTAATAACAGGGGCCCAAGGACCCCCAAGAGTAAGGCACTAGGCTAGTTACCCAGTGAAATCAAGCAAAGAGGAATGATTAGGGGAGCCATACTTATTATTTGGATTTTGCAATTTGTTTACAATTTAATTATATGGATCAAAAAAGGAAAGTTCATACTGGTTTTGTATAGCATGTGATAAACCACAGCATTACTATCCATAGCTTTTTTTCTCTTTATCATCAATGGCTTCCCAGGAAAGTGCATATTTTGAGTTTTGCATTATCTGACACATAGTTGTAAAGAAGAGAAGTTTTTCCACTTAAAGAGATAGGAATAAAGCAGTAAAACTCTATACACTGGAATATTTCTGTGGGGTATATGTTTATTAGAGTATCTGGTGATTCTATGGCTAACTTCATTTTCTAGGATTTTTCTTAGGAAAATATTTGTGAAAATATCAATAATACACATTGCCTCCTGTGAATTATCTATGATGTCTACACTGATTGCTCCCTGAATATTTATATAGCCAGAAAATTTGAAAACTTGGGCAGTATTTCCTCTGACATAAATAATTTTCTGTTAACTTGAAATACCTGATTCTAAACAATATAAAATCTAGCATATTCTCTTCTCCCACACACAATGTCTTTGACTCTGTTTTGCCAAATTCTCAAAGCATACACCCTATTCTCCTAACCACTGGCCCCAATTCCCGCACAATGAGGGCAAGTCACAGAGTAGCAGAGAGAAATGAACATTGCTTTTCCTCCATAAAGTCTTTCCATCAAATTCTATCTCTCTGCTCCATATCATTCACTTTAAATTAAAATATAAATTTATTTATATCTCACTTTCACTGAGGTTTGGCCATAGTCAGTAGAGTATCATAAAAATAAATACTGCCACAATTAGTACAAGTAGGGAGAATGACAGACATAGCTGCTTCTGCTTTTTATTCACTTCCTAGGTCTCAGAACTGATTTTTTCTGTGCTTTCTTTATGGTGCAAATTGTTTATAATCTTATGGAAGCTGTACTTTTAAAATATGTTCAGTTTGTGAGAAGAAAACTCTTAATTTTTTAATAGTACAGGATTTAATTTTTTCAATGTGCTTTGTAATTGAATAGGAAAGAGGTTTTAATTTGTTTATTTTTTTAGACACAGAGTCTTTTTTTTTTTTTTGCAATATTTTGGCCTGGGCCTGGTTTGTACTCATCACCTCTGGTATATAGGGCCCAGCACCCTACTCCTTGAGCCACAGGTGCTGCACTAGAGACAGAGTCTTGCTCTGTTGCCTAGGCTAGAGAACAGTGACATGATCATAACTACTGCAGCCTCAAACCTTCAGGCTCAAGTGATCTTACTGCCTTAGTTTCCAGAATAGCTAGGACTATAGATCCATGCCACCAAGCCTGGCTAATTTTGAAAAATGTTTTGTAGAAGTGGGGTCTCAATATGTTTTCAACTCCCAGCTTCAAGTGATTCTCCCACCTCAGCCTATCAAAGTGCTGGGATTACAGGAATGAGCCACTGTGCCTGGCCAAAGTTTACTTACTATAACAGCAAGTTTCATTATCAGTGATACATACATCAATTCCAAAAATATTTACTGAGAGTATCGTATCAACAAATATTTATTGAGTCCATTTTATGAGCCAGGCACAGTTAGGAACTCAGGATACTAAAAGTAAAATACATCCTGTCATAAAGAACATTACAGTTCATCAGAAAGGAAAGAAATGTAAATAAATAAATAAATAAATAATAAGAGCAAGAGGATAGACAGTAAATCACCTGATGGTTCTCTAACAATCGAGATTGGTAGTTCTTGTTTATTTTTGTTGTGTTTTGGAAATTGTAGTGTGGGTATCTAGCAGGCAGGAATAATCTCTCCATCTCTAAAATAATTTTGTATCTTATTGATATTTCTCTTCTGGCACCAATCACTCTCCACTTTGTAGAGGAGATATTTAAATATTTGCCTTACCCCATTAGTGGATTATAAACTCACTGAAGGCAAAGCCTTTATCTTATTAATGTTTGTATCGTTTGCCATGTATTTAAAAGAGTGCCTTCCTTAAAGTAGAACATAAATACTTCAGTAAATACTTGAAGTGTGTGTGAATGGCTGATCTTTTAAATAGAGTCCAAAGTTAGGAAGCAAAAAGCAAGGTAGTGTGCTTTCTGCTCTGACCCTTTACTACTCTAAGCCTCTTGAATATTTAAAAACTGTCATAAAGTGACTATCTCACCAGACAAATAATTCACACTCCTTTATAGACCTAACATATAAACATTTTCAAATCTGTTTTTAACTGACAAATAAAACTACACATCTCTATGGTATATAAAATGATGTTTTGAAAGTGTTGAAATGGCTGAACTGAACAAATTAACATAGTTTGATGCTAATGAGTTAATATTGGTCCCTGGCTAAAGCATTTGTGTGTTAACATAGGGGCTTTTGGATATACAGTAGAACCTCCATAACTGACCACCTCTATACATTGACCATGTCCTTAAATTGACCTAATTTTCATAGACCAGTCATGTACCAAATGTGCTTAATGGAAGACTGACTTCAAAATATTGACTACCTCTTTAAGTTACATCTCGACCACTTGAGCTGTGACATACAATATTAATTTATCCTCTATAACCTAACCAGTTGAGGTCACTCTAGACTAAGGTGGGTAGAAGATATGGGCGTTGCCCCTTAGTTGTATTATGTTTTCTTTTTCCTTTTTTTTTTTTAGAGACAGAGTCTCACTTTGCTGCCCTTGGTAGAGTGCCATTGCGTCACAGGTCACAGCAACCTCCAGCTCTCGGGCTTAGGCGATTCTCTTGCCTCGGCCTCCCGATTAGCTGGAACTACAGGCATCCACCACCCTCAGCATATGGGGCCAGCACCCTACTCACTGAGCCACAGGTGCCGCCCTGTATTATGTTTTCTTTAGTTTAAGTTCTTTTTTTCATGTCTTTTTATTGTCACATGTTGGATTAGGCCTAATGTCCTATTGTTCATCACGTGTTACAGAAGAATTTTTTGTTGTTGTTAAGGACTGGTCTGAATTGTAGGTACATCCTAAAATTACTGAAAAATTTTATTGTCAATTGAGAAATAATGGCCCAAGGGAAAGGACTCACAGGGCTGACACTGAAGGAAAAGGTTGATCTACATTTTCTGGAAAATAGCAGCCAAAGAAAGATGGCAGAACATTTTGGTGTTAGCAAGACCACAGTTAGTAACATTCAAAAACATTAGGTATGAGTACTTAGAGAGATATGGTAAGGGAAGTAGAGTTCTAAAAAAGAAAAAGAGGAAAACTTCCCTTAATAAAGTCAACAAAGACACATTAAGCTGGTTCAAACAAATGCAGGCAGCTAATGCCTGAATTTCCAGGCTGATGATCCAAGAAGTTGCTAAAAAACTTGCATAGGAATTCAGGGTGGTAGATTTCCAAGCATCAAATGGTTGGCTTGAGAAATTTAAATTACAACATGAAATCTTCCAGAAAGTTTTTTTGTGGTGAATCCAAGGAATTTTCAGTAGAAACTGCAGTAGAGTTCATCAAAAAGTTCCTGGACTTTGTCAGAGGCTTCAAAGATGATGATGACACTTTTAACACTAACGAGTGTGAACTTTTTTCAAGACAATGCCTGAAAGAAGCCTCATCATAATGGGTGAAAAAGGTTAAGAGTCAAAAGCTTTTCAAAGAACATTTCACTATTCTACTTTACACTCGCTCAATAAGAGAGAAACTAAAGCCCTTGGTACTGGTAAATTGGGAAAGCCATGTGAGTTCAAGAATCTGAAGCTCAAAGACCTTCCATCATTTGGAGATCAAATAATATGCATGAATTACCGGTGCCTTATTTGAGAAGTGATTAAGGGGTATCAATAGAGAAATGAAGAAGAAAAAATGGTTTATTCTACTGACAGTAGACAACTGTTCGGGTCACTGCAAATGAATCATCTCAAACATTAACAATGAAATTTTTGGCACCAAATGTGACCTCAAAAATCCAACCTCTTGACCAAAGCATCATCAGAACATTTACAATGCAGAATTGAGCCCAGCTCCTGCAGGGGTCATTACTGAAACACAAACACATGGTCCACCTTTGGAAGCAACTTTATCCTCTGCATCAGTTAATTCTCTGGATGCTGTCCTCTGGATCAGTTCTGCTTGGAATAAAGTTCATCCAGAAACAATACAGAAGTGTTTAAAGAAAGTTGGATTTGTCAAGACCCAAGAGCATGATGTTTTAGCCCCATCAGACAGTACTTCTTCCCTGGCAGAATTCAAAGGAGTAGACTTTGAAGGTTTTGTTGCAATGGATGATGAGGTGGCAACATTTAATGGGACTGACCCAGAAACAATTTTCCAAGTGACATTGACTGAAGTATAGACCAGCGTAAAAGTGCATGAAGCAGCTGATGAAGTGGAAGAAGCAAGTGAGGATGACACAAAAATTGCAGAGACTCCAAAAGAAGAGGATGTCAGGCATCTTCATAATGCAGTTGAAGTTTGCTGTGGAAAAATGCCCAGGTGTGTTGAGGGGTGTAGCCAGAAAGCCGCCCTTCTTCTTTTTTTTTTGAGATGGAGTCTCACTATGTTGCTCTTGGTAGAGTGCTGTGATGTCACAGCTCACAGCAACCTCAAACTCTTAGGCTCAAGTGATTCCCTTGCCTTAGCCTCTCAGGTAGCTAGGACTATGTGCCTGCCATAACGTTGGGCTATTTTTTTTGTTGCAATTTATTGTTGTTTTAGCTGGCCCGGGTGGGTTTGAACCCACCAGTCTTGGTGTATATGGCTGGCACCCTACACGCTGCGCTATGGGCGCCACCCAAAAAGCCATTGTTTCTTCAGAAAGAATGATTAAACCATGAGACAAAAGCAAAGGTATTGATTTTGTATGATACTGTATGTATGATTTTATCATGTTTTGATTATATATGATTTCATATGCTATTCACTAATAACAGCTGTTCAAGAAAGTAAAGTACATGTACATATCAATACAATAGGCCTAGTCCACCTCTGTATTTTGAACAGTTTGCTATAGTCTTTTGGGTGATCAGCTTACAGAGGTTCTATTGTGTAGGTCCTGAAAGGAATGTCTCAAAAAAGGAGTATTTTAATTTTCTGGCACATTAGCAGGTAGGGATATATGTGCATGCATGTGTGTGTGTGTGTTTCCAACAAATGTTTACTGACACCTTTTGTGTACCAAAAAACTTCTTCCCACTTATGACCAAATCACACATCACAAGTAGTTAGCTACTTCACTAATAAAGAGTTGACTTGCTTCCATAAATGAGAAAAAGGAGATTTGTCACTTTCTCCACAAAAGAATAAAGTGAATTAAATATATAATAGTTGCTGTCCCTGTAAATGAACAACTAAACAGTATTGTCAACACATCCAGTTCTGTTGTGTCCCTCACCACATGCGAGATGATTATGTGCCCTTATAAAATTCTGTTTAATAAAAGATTATAGCTAAAATAATTTTGACAATCATTATGTAGGAGTTCCAGCGCCCTATTTCCACATCAAAAGTGGACAAACAATGCTCCACGGCCATATCAGAGACATACCCAGGGAGGTACTAGCAACTGTAGACTTAGGCTCACTTAAACATATAGCTCAGGGTCTCTCACAGAAGCCTTCAAAGGATGGTGTGGGGCAGCCTATTTTTAGAAGTCATACATTTCCAAAAGAAATACAGTAAGCAAATAGTTATATTTGATATTTTGTTTCCATTTTTAAAAGAAGGACAATTTCACCTACTTTATCATATTGACACCAGTAATTTACAGGGAGTTTTAAAATGGAAGCTTCCGAAAATTAAAGAATCATTGCCTTTGACTTCTCTTTTTTGTAAGAGAAAGCACTTCTTTCTGTCTTGGGCCACTGAAAACTAAATCAGCAGGAAAAAGGAGCCTGGCCCTCTTCTAAATTCAGCATCCAACATATAAGTCTGACAGAAGAGAAAAAGTCATGAACTTTTGCCTGTTGAAGGCCAGGTGAGTTACAGCCTAGCAGGCAGTAGCCCATAAAATCCACTTGGGGAGAAACAGGAAAGGAAGGAACAAGAAATTTTTTAAAATGTTAGAAGATTATAATGAAAAAATGTTATTTTTGGATAAAGAAAATAGTTTCTATAAGCAAAAACTATTTTGCAGCCACAGATGTATTCTGATAGCTATCATACATATGAATGGAAAAGGTCACAAAGAGAATGTGAGAACATTAGCTCCATTAAAGTCATGCATACTATAAAACATAATAAACATCTACCTGCGATGATCATAGTGTTCAAGGAAATATTTATTTAAATTTACAATAGTAAAGTCACTAAGAGGTAGGGGGAATAGTCTAGATACCATGAGCTATGAGTGACAGGCTGAATTATTATAACACCTAAATTAAACCTATTCCTCTGCAATGGGTTTAATTTTCTGAGTAGATATGTAGGATTAAAGCTATACTAAAGTGGCCACAAACTGATGCTAGAGGTTTCTCTAGTAAGCCTAGATGTCCATAAATAAAACTTAACTTGTCTCTCTTATTTTCTGGTTTAGTCCAGATATGGGGACTGAAAATGCTACTCAAATTTCCTATTTTCCAAGCGGCAGTTATAATCTTTAAAAAGACTATAAGAACTCAGTGCAAATATGAAGGCTATAACCCAACTATAGCACAAGACTATGGGGAAAGGGCCAAGGAAGGGGAAGGGAGGGGGGAGGTAAGGGTGGAGGGAG
>CAUYPK010110959.1:0-24202 GCA_963574355.1 Loris lydekkerianus | reverse complement strand
CTGTGGGTTTGTCATAGATAGATTCAATCAGTTTCAGAAATGTACCACCTATGCCTATACTCTGTAGTGTTCTAGTTAGAAAAGAATGCTGATTTTATCATGTATTGAGAGGATAATATGGTCTCTATTTTTGTCTATGTTAATATGATGGATAACATTT
This sequence comes from Loris lydekkerianus, assembly GCA_963574355.1. Lineage (NCBI taxonomy): Eukaryota > Metazoa > Chordata > Mammalia > Primates > Lorisidae > Loris > Loris lydekkerianus. Next base: position 24,042 of record CAUYPK010110959.1, on the reverse strand, counting down.
ATGAACATGTGTATTTTAAACCAGCCTTGCATCACTGGGATGAAAACTACTTGATCATGATGTATGACTTTTTTGATGATAAGCTGTAATCATTGGCTAGGATTTTGTTGAGAATTTTTGCATCCATATTGATGAGTGAAATTGTTCTGAAATTCTTTTTTAGTTGGGTGTTTTCCTGGTTTTGATATAAGGGTGATGTTTGCTTTATAGAACGTGTTGGAGAAGATTCCTTCCATCTCAATTTTTTTGTAATAATTTCTGCAGTACAGGAATAAGCTCTTCCTTGAAGGTTTGATAGAATTCTGGTGTGAAATCATCTGGACCAGGGCATTTTTTGCTTGGAAGCTTTTTTATTGTTTCTTTAATCTCAGTGATTGAAATTGGTCTGTTCAGGAGCTCTCTTTCTTCCTGGCTAAGTCTAGAGAAAGGATGTGATGCCAAATATTGATCCATTTTCTTCACATTGTCAAATTGCTTGGCATAGAGTTTCTGGTAGTATTCAGAGATGATCTCTTGTGTCTCTGTGGCATCAGTTGTTATTTCCCCTTTATCATTGCTGATTGAGGTTACTAGAAATTTTACTTTTCTATTTCTAGTTATTCTGGTGAAAGGTTTATCTATTTTATTTATTTTTTCAAAAAACCAACTCCTTGTTTCATTAATTTTCTGAATGATTCTTTTGTTTTCAATTTCATTGATCTCTGATTTGATTTTGGATATTTCTTTTCTCTACTGAGTTTAGGCTTAGATTGTTCTTTTTCCAATTCCATAAAATGGCTTATAAGTTTGTTGATATGCTCTCTTTCTGTTTTTTGAATGTAGGCTTCTAAAGCGATAGATTTTCCTCTCAAAACTGCTTTTGCAGTATTCCACAAGATTTGGTACCTTGTGTCTTCCTTGTTGTTATGCTCAAGGAATTAATGATTTCCTCTTTTTATTTCTTTCTGCATCTATCTGTCATTCAAGAGAAGGTTAATTTCCATGCCTTTGTGTGGGGTTGAATATTTTTGTTAGAGTTAAGTTCCACCTTTAGAGCCTTATGCTCTGAGAAGAAACAAGGTAAAATTTGAATTCTTTTGATTCTGTCGAGGTTACTTTGTGGCCAAGGATATGATCAATTTTGGAGAATGTTTCATGGAGTGATGAGTAGAATGTATATTCTTTATTTGGGGATGGAGTGTTATATATACGTCTATCAAGCACAGTTGTTCTAGGGTCTCATTTAAATCTCTTATATCTTTTTTCAATTTGGGTTTAGAGGATCTGTCCAGGTCTGTAAGAGGACTGTTAAAGTCCCCTGTTATTATGGTTATCGGATATCATATTGCTCAGACTGAGTAAGGTCTGTTTCAAAAATCTGGGAGCATTTAAATTGGGTGCATAAATATTTAGAATTAAAATGTCTTTTTGTTGTATTTTTTTCTTGACCAATATAAAGGAACCATCTTTGTCTTTTTTGACTTTAATTGCTTTAAATTCACATGTATTTGAAAATAAGAGTGCACCTTCTTTTTTCTTCTGAATTCCATTTGCCTGAAAAATTATCTTCCAACCCTTGACTTGGAGTTTTTATTTGTCTTTTGAAGCCAGGTGTATTTCCTGCAGACAGCAAATGGATGGCTTGTGTTTTTTTAATCCAGTCAGATAATTTATGCCTCTTCAGTGGGGAATTCAAGCCATTAAAAATTATTGAGATAATTGATAAGTGTGGTAGTGTTCTATTCACCTTATTTTGTCAGAGTCCATTACTTAGTTCTATCTTTTGCATCAGTGTGTAAGATAGGTTCTGCCCTTTAGTTTCTGAGTTCTTACACTGCTGCTAATCCATTGTGATGGTCAGTGTGTAGAACAAGTTGAAATATTTCCTATAGAGCTGTTCTTGTTGTGGCAAATTTCCTCAATGTTTGTATCAGTAAATGATTTGATTTCTCTATCAATTTTAAAGCTTAGCTTAGCAGGATATATGATTCTGGGCTGGAAATTGTTCTGTTCCATTGTCTTCTTGCTTGTAAAGTTTCATTAGAGAATTATGCCATCACTCTGATTAATTTGCCCCTGTAGGTCAACTGGTGCTAACTCTTGGCATCTTGCAGAATCTTTTCTTTTGTCTCGACTTTGGATAGTTTCATCACAATGTGTCTTGGAGAAGCTCAGTTAGAGTTGAGGTGACCTGGGGTCTGATATCCCTCTGAAAGTAGTGTGTCAGAATCTTTAGTGATATTTGGGAAATTTTCATTTATAATATTTTCTAGTATGACTTCCATTCCTCTGGGGCATTCTTCTTCCCCTTCTGGGATTCCTATAACTTGTATGTTTGAACTCTTCATAAAGTCCCATAATTCTGTCAGTGAACATTCTGCTTTCTCTCTCTTCTTTTCTGCCTCTTTAACTATCTGAGTTATCTCAAGAACTTTGTTCTCTACCTTCAAAATTCTTTCTTCTGCATGGTCTAACCTGTTGCTGATACTTTCTATTACATCTTTAAGTTTCCTAATTGACTGCTTCAGTTCCTTCAGCTCTGCTATATCCTTTCTATATTCTTCATATCATTCGTCTCTTATTTGATTCTGTTTTTGGATTTCCATTTGATTATTTTCCACTTTATCAGCAGTTTCCTTCATTGTTTCCATCATTTCCTTCATTGTTTTCATAATGTGTAATCTAAATTCCCTTTTTGTCATTCCTAACATTTCTTTATAGAATCCTCTGCAGCAGCAACCTCATGGTCCCTTGGAGGGGTTGCTCTGGACTTGTTCTTCATGTTGCCATTATTTTTCTGCTGATTCTTCCTCATGAGTGATTTCTTTTATCAGTTCCCTTGCCCTAATTTTCCTTTCACTTTCTCTTGCTCTTTACATTGTCATGACTGTGAACTAGGGTTTTGATGAGTTATTCTGGTACAGGACCAGAAGGATGAGAATTTTGAAGAGCAAGATGTAATAAAAGAAAGAAAAAGAAAGAAAGAAAGAAAGAAAGAAAAAAAAGTAGAGAGAGTGGGTAAAAGGGAATATTGACAAAGAGAAGAGAAGCACAGAATGATGGAGACAGAGCAATATAGGTGTACAACCTTAAGAAAAAACTTAACCTCTGGGGATGCTGGGTTTGGTGGTTTCCTTGAGATCAGCAGCTCTTTGCTAGCCTGTTTAGCACAGTACCCAACCTCCACCAAGTAGAGAGGAAAGACAAAAATGCTATAGATCAAACCAAAACTAGCAAACAGAAAGCTTTTATGGGATAAAATTGGGGGGAAAAAACAATTAATAGGGGTAGAAACACTATCAAAAATGAAGTTCTAATTTTTGAAAAAGGCAACAATGGGAAATTGTATTTAAACTAGAAAAAATGGAGAAAGAAAAGAAAGAAAAACAGAAAAGAAAAATCTATTGGGAAAAGGTTAAATTTAAAAAACAAAACAACAACAACAATCCCCCCCCCCAAAAAAAGAAAAATACAAAGCAGTATATATATCTTGTGGAATATTGTCTTGGCAACAGGTGATCTTCTGGGCTATGAGATGTTAATCACAATGTTGATGTGACTGGAGGCCTCTGATGATTTCTCAAACTCTGTATGGTATAGACCCTAAATCTCTCTTCAGCCCTCTTAAATGACACTTTAAACTTCTAAGATTGGCTAAGCAGAAGCTTTCCCAGGAAAGTGCTTATTGCTGAGATCACTGCTGAAGTGGCTATCCACTTACCCAGTGTGCCAAAACCTGTTTCACTCTGACCCTCATGGTTAAGGCTGTAAAGCAGCTCAGTCCCCACTTTTAGGCTGCTCTGTCACTAGATTACTAGCTCCCACTCAATCCTCGATCCTTGCTCTGTGACCCTGAGGGCATAGCTTGCCATGGCAGTTCTCTTACAATGGCTCTGCATGGCCCAGAGCCAAACCCTATTAGCTCTGTCCAGCTCAGCAGCTCAGTCTGAGGCCCTAGACAATGCCCAAAGTTCTCCGCACTCCTGCCCAAGCTCTCCCAAGGTAGTTCAACTGAGTACCAAGTCCAAAAACACCAAAACAGCTCACAGGTAAGGCCTTTTCAGTTTCCAGTCTCACTGCTGCTGTACTTACAGCTGCTGGTGGAATTAGACCGAAGGAACACATGTGACCACTTGCTAGTTTTCCACTGCTTTTGTTCTCCTCTTGGGGTCCAGAAGTCTCTTGCCAACTCCCTGTGTCCTCAAAGGGATGATTATAGGCAGATCCCACCAGCCAGAGATGCCTGGAGTCTTGTCTCTTCAGACTCATGGTGCTCAGTTGCAAGGAAGCTGTTACTCGCCCACCTCCTTGCTCCTCCACCTGCATTCATCTTTTTTTCTCCTTTAGTAGGTCTCAAAGGTTGAGTCACCCTATATATTCTAAACCTTACCAAATTCTAGGAATGGTTGGAAGAGTGGGAAGATATCTAAGTTGAAAATATGGCACCTGTCCTCAAAGACGTTTCAAAAAATCAAATTAAACACAAAAGAAAAAGCCTATGTGTAAAAAAACATAAAATACAGTGGAATATAAAACTGAATGAAAATTGCATGGCAATAGTATTGACAAGCAATTAAAAATAAGATATACGCAGATGTAAAAGAAATTGAAAAGATAACATTCTTTGCGAAGTCAACTTAGAATTCCTACTGATTCTAATTCCCACATTCATTAATGTGGACAACTAAGAGAAAAACATCTTAAAGGAAAAAACTAAGATATGTTCCCTCTGATATAAATTCTATGTGTTTTGATATTAAAAGAATCATAGCAGACCCATTTTTGAGCTTTTTGCCTCTTTTCATAATAAAGTAGATTCAAATGCCACATTTTAGTTTGTTTTCAATTTGTGATATTATCCCTAGAAAGTCATAGACTGCACCTCATCACTGGTAACTTCCTAGCCTTTAACTTAGTTTCATTTCCTACTAATTAATTGATCTCTTAATATAATTATTAATAATTAACCTATTAATATTACAATTAAATATTAATTAATTTAAATGGAGCATGTCAATGAAATGAGAGTTTGAGATAGAAGTCTGCTCCTAAAAGTTTTATTGTAGCATTTTTTTGTGTACTTCTCCTTTATGGAATGTTAGAAGCAGGATTATGCATAGGGAAAAACTGAATAATGATACAATTGTACCAAAGGCTCACCCAATCTGACAAGAGCCCTGAATCTGGATGTATGTCCCACCTTGGGGAAAGAATGCCAGATATTTAAATCCTCCATTCACTAGTCAATGGATGATGGGTATCCTAAGGATGGAATATAAAACTAAAAAAAGCTCATACCGATAAAGGAAAATGTTTAGAGAAAAATCCAAATTTGAACAACCAGTCAGCTACTAATTTTGACCACTGAGAGAAATAAGAACTTGAATGGGGAAGGGGAAATCTGAGTAGCACCACTACAGCATCTACTACAGGCCTCAAATTTGCATTCACAACTTGGTTATCGACATTGTGTTTGATGGAAGAAATGTAGCCTGATAATTATGAATGTGGTCTAGGAAGGCAAAACTGATTTCAATGCTGATTTCAAAAATCATGTTCTTTGATCAAGTTGTAACCGTTCCTTTGGGATATTTTAAGTATTTAAAAATAATACAAAACAATATTCAGGGGAATTAGCACAATGCTTGGCACATAATGAACACTCTGTAGATGGTGGAGATTGTTACTATTAATAAAGTGGGTTCAAAGAAGGTGAAAATATCTCTCTAGAAAAGTTTGAATCTAGAAAACAGAAAGTTTAGAGTCTTTTTTTACACGGGTTAGATGACCAGTGAATAAAAGTTGGTTAGCTACTTGTTATAATCGTTTTCAACTAGTGTTAAAAGTAGGGCTGAAATTTTAGAGGAGAGTGAAAAAGAGCAGGAAGAAAGTGGGCAATATAATCCAAAGCTGAAAAGATTACTGAAATCTGTATTAAAGACATTGAACCATTTGGATCACTCATAGGTGATACTTCCTAGAGGGTAATTTTTATTTTTTTATTTTTTTTTTTTAGATAGTCTCATTTGGTCACCCTTGGTAGAATGCCATGGTGTCTTAGCTCAGAGCAACCTCAGACTTTTGGGCTCAAGCTATCCTCTTGCCTCAGCCTCCCAAGTAGCTGGGACTACAGATGCCCTCCACAACACCCAGCTAGTTTTTAGAGACTGGATCTGGCTGTGGCTCAGGCAGATATCAAACCTGTGAGCTCAGGCAATCCACCCACCTGGGCCTCCCAAGTGCTGGGATTATAGGCGTGAGCCACCATGCCCTGCTTCACCTCACCCTGCCAGGACTTTAAAGCCACTAGTTACACATAGTGAATACTTACAAATACTTACTGAAAGTAATGACTAAATTAATTAATACATTATTTTAAATATAAAATATTTGTGAACTCTGCTGGGTTCAAAGGTGTAAATTTAAAGATTTCCACAAAAATGAAGTTTGCAAAAGAATAAAAATAAAGATTTTCCATATAATAACTAGCACATCATATTATTATTAATCAAATATAATTATTGAGTATCTAGTATATGCCCCTTCTACTGAGTAAACCATAAAGGTGTGAGACATGATCAGGCAGCAAATGCTAAGAGCAAAATCTGGGGTGCTTTTTTTATATTGTCTTTTAAAAAAATCTAAGTGATACTTTTATTTATTTCTTGAAAGTAAGTAAAGTGTTTCTTTCCACATTGTCTTTTGTCTGTATGTTAAGGGCTAACATCAGTATTATGTGCCATAATTGACATCAGTAATTCCAGACACATCAAAAGATCAAATAAATTTAATCAATGAAGCCATTTTTAAAAAAGAAAACTTAATACACCTTCACATGTTAATTCAAAAAAGAAACAGAATATTTAAATGGAGATTTAATGTAAGTTAGCATGTACATTGACCTATTACCTTCTTTAACCCAAATAAATTAGTAAGGATAGAAATATTAATTAATTTAAATGGAGAGTGTCAAATTTTGATTCAAAAAATAAATCTTGTCACCCTGCTCTAGTGGCATATACCATCACCAACAAGAAGAACAAAACAAGGAGAAACACAACACTGCTTAGAGACAATAGATCTGTGAAAACAGCCAGCCTGTAATTTCAACTACTGGCTCAAAGGAGAAGACAAATGGAGGTTGTAGCATTTACCATTAAGGAACCAGTTGGAGTTCCTTTTTGTGCCAGGACAGTTCTGCCAAAAAGTACTTTCAGTTCCAAATGCTCTCCATAGAAACATTTTTTGGTTCGTTCATGAAAACAAAGTGACAATGAAAATTATTTCAATGACCTTGTCTTTGAGATGATGGTGACACATCATAGAAGAATTAAAGTTACACTGAGGTCTGTAATGCTATTATAGCCCAATGAGAGCCAATCCAATCAGGGTAAGATATTTCCTAGGCTGTGCTCTCAAAGTGATGCATACAGCTAATTGTAAACATCTCATATAGAACTGCCACCTGCTTTCCTGAGTTACATCATTCACAGTTAATTTATATTCAGGTGGCGTGCACAACATTTTCTCTTAATTTCTGCATAACACTTCATTTTCTTTAGTTAGAATCAGCATTTCTCTCAGGGAATTTTGTAAAAGTACAGCTTTATTATACATAACATGTACAAAAGCCTCAGAACCTATGATAGATCTATTAAAAGGAATATAAATAATTACAGAGAAGGAAAAGTTCCGAATGAGGAAAGACATTTACAGAAAATCTAGATTCCCAGATTGAACGCAAGCCTGTCCCTTTAAAGCAGAAATGCCACCAGTTCATTTTGTATTCTATCAGTGCCCTCCTTGGGGGAGGAGGGAAACACAACCTTAAATTCCTCAGAACTGTCCTGGTTGGTTTATTGGCTGTGATTTACTGTTGTGATTGCTGAGTAGCTGACCACTGATTTTAACACTAGGGTATAGAGGAGACAGATTGACATAGGTTTCATAAAATTCAAGAAATTCAACTCCACAGAGAGCATGACTAACTTCCTTATACATGACAGGAATCCCCACAGATGGTACTTCACCCTTGCTAAAGGAATTAAACCTACCAAAAGAATCCCTGTCTATAAGCAGCCAATTCCCCAAATCTACAGGCTCATCTGCACAGATATTCTTTATACTGTCATTCTTAAGTACCTTAGGGTAGCTCTAAAAGACAAGGGGCAGAGAGGGAGCAGCCACTGCTGTCTTCACTCCCCCTCAAGCATGCAGGTGGCATGGGGATGATGGGATTATAAAGTAAACAGAATAAAACACGGGACCAGCGCATCTAGTGGACACAGTGTATTTGCTAACTCCTCTTGGCCTGCGGAGAACTGAGATAAAATTCTTATTACAATTACACAGAAGCCCTGCACCAAATTGGCAGTTATTAAACTATTAGGCAAATTTATAAATGAGTATTGTATTTGGTTCCTGGTCCAATTAACTTCCTTTCTTCTTCTTGTACTTTCTCTCAACTTTCCACCATTATGCTCTGAAATTCCGCATTTCATCTTCAAATATTTAAGTTGTCAAGGAAAAAAATAAACTAGCCATCACACATTCATTATTTTGTGTCAAATAGGACATGAAGGAGACAGCTTTTCTTTTTTCCCTCTACTCTGCTCTTGTCAATCAAAAGCACAGTAATTAAATGGGAATGGGGAGGCTTTCAAATTAAGAACAAAGGACTGTGCATTTAATAGGAGGAAGAGAAAAGTAATTAAAATAAATAAATAAAGGCTCTGATAGTGTCTATTGTCCTCAGATGAGCTGTCCAGGATTCTGGTTTTACCAGCTCCCGTCCCTCCTCTGCTTTTCCCCCTTACTCATCCTCCTGGAGTCTCTCCTGGAAAAAAAAAAATGCCAGTGGTATATGTTATGTACACTCACCAGCATATTCCGGGAGTTTAATATAATATTAAATACTTGAATTTAGTGCTGATGTGAACTAAATTATTCTCAATTGCTAGATTAGCCATGATCAAGATAAACCAAAAAAACACAAACATTTAACATCCATAAAGTCATCAATGTACAGTATCATCCTCATTCGGTTTTCCTGGATTAGGAATATTCTCCCATACCTATGTAATCCACAGCACAATTCATCATCCCATAGACTGCTTCAAATTATGCTTCTTTCATTATAAATCTGTGCATAATGGCAAAATATGGGATTAATAATTTTTCTGTCAAACTTAGAATCTTAATCACCACTTCCCCAGGCCAATACATCTTTGTTTGGTTTATCTCATAAATGTTCTTGTGAAGAAAATAAGTCACAACATCTTCCCCTCAGTTTTAGTATTCCTGGAATACAGGGAATATATACTTCTGTCCTAGAAAAAATAGATATGAGGGTTATGGGATGTATATGAGAACCTGCACTTTTAATTAATATTTGTGTCTAGATAAAGACACAAATATATGTGTACATAATGTTTTCTCTTTATCTAACTTCAACATTACATTTCAGTTTATTTATGTGTGTGTATATATAAAACCTCATATGCATGTTAAGATACACATTTGAATTAAAAGTGAAAAGTCGTTAGCATACATATTTTAATAAATAGTTATAATTTATGCCCTAATGTTTTGAAGTATTAATAATTCGCTTCATTCACACATACACTTTCAGACTCTGAGAACCCAAAAGTGCAGCTATTATCTTTTTTATTTAAAATAAATTATGAAAAAATTGTTCTATCATATTTATGTTTATTTGAGGATATGGTAGCAAAAGATAAGAAGCCCTGCAAAGGGCAAACTCACACTTAAAAATATTCTAGACTGTGATGCTTGCTTAATTAAAATAAAAATCTTTCTTGGTATAACATAAATACTAGAAATGAGTATGAGAATTAAACAACAGAAACTCGTGCCTTTTTTTATCCAAGTACTTCAAAATTTTGTAGCAATCACTGTAAAAATGTTTTTATGTTATGGTATAATACAGAATTATCTCTAAGCAATAATTTATATAGGGCAATTTCTTGTAGAACAGTGGACTAAAGTTAAGACCATTGCTAATAAAACTTTTTCATTCATATAACACTGTAATAAAGCCAATTAAAAGACTAGGGTTGGGGCCTAATTCTGAATTGGTTTTCTCTATTGTAGTTATGGTATTTTCTTGCTTATTTATATGGGTAGTTATTTCCCCTGGCAACTGTAAAATTAGTTTTTAACATAATTTTATGAGAACCATGTTATAACAATGAATTCGTAACTCCAAGATGACAAGTAGATATTTTGCAGCTTTGTTACAAGCTTTGTGTCCCAATTCTGGCTAGCCAGAACCTCTACAAGTAATGGTGATTATACACACAGGTATGTAGTTGACACCTGTCCTCATTGAGCTCAATACTAGCACTAAATTTCTCCCATTCCAGAAAACAGGCTGAGTCTAAAGTCAGAAAAAATTGGCAAAATGTTTTATTTCATTTATTTTTTCAATTTATTCACATCAGTCTCCTTCATTTCTGCAAAAAAAAAAAAAAAAAGAGAGAGTGAGAGAGAGAGAAGTGAGTAGTACATAAAAATGTCTATGACTGTCATAGTTTTCCCCTTTTGCTTAGGACATACATATAAACAACAACACCTGACATTGCAGATTCTTGTATCTGGTCAAAGGATGAGAGAGAGAGAGAGAGAGAGAGAGAGAGAGAGAGAGAGAGAGAGAGAGAGAGAATCTTGAGTTTGGCTTCACTCTTTCAATATTAAGTGTGTATCCAGAGCCAGAGAGGCAGAGAATTGTCTATCATTGAAGTAAGTGTGTCAGGTGCCTGCTGCAAATTTTCATTTGCACAAAACCTGAAGTCAATTTTCTCACATAGGGGTAGGATGTGGCTGGACACAAGTCATACCAAAGGACTTGGGTATACTCATAGAGAAAGCATTTGGAAAATGACTAGAACTAATGCTCTGCTTTTAGAAAAAGTCCCACTGACTTAATGTACTAGAGAGGTGTTAATTTCCAACCTGGGCATGCAAAAGCTAAATACAAAAGTTAGACAACAAATTCCAGTTGATTTTTATTATTTGTGATTGCTGTATTTCATAAGTTGGCATTAACACTGAATTAGCAAATACTGAACTGTGCAGGGTTAGTTTCCTGTGAGCTTCTGGTCACAATGTCTCTGTCAACCAATCAATATACAACTGTGTTTTGGATGTGGTTCAGACACCATATATTATATATATTGTTGATTCATTAATATCGAACTCAGATGCAATAGCACTATAACTCCTGCCTGAACAAAGCTTAATTTACTCTCTTAGTAAGGCATGTGACAGGCTTCTTGCATTTAGGAACTTTAGACAGCAATTCAGCACCACACTTGAGGGCCATTTTAAACAGTAAAATCAACTGCAAAAGGTGTATAAAGGCAGGAAAAAATGTGGCACTAAATAGACCATGAAAAGGACACTTGCTTGTGCTATTAAAGCTGAAGCAAGAAGACAGAATTTTACTTTGCTCCCCCAAAGGAAGCATGTTGTCATTGGGCAACTAACGTTTTCACTCATTGTTGCAAGACCACAAAAGTATGCAAGTATTGATTTGTGGGGTTACAATATATTTTACTGAGCTAGCAAATTTATGAATAGAGAATACACAAATATGGAATCCATAAATAAATGAGGATGCTGTATATTCCTTCAATCTTTCCCCCATCTTAGCCCCTATCCGCATCTGAATTTAACTTTGTATTTACTCTGTGTAAATGTGTCACCTCATAATTGCAAAGATAACAAACGAAGCTGTCTTCTTGCAGCCTCTGGCTTAGTTTCTTGGCCCCATATTCCATTTTTATTTTTTGAGATTTACACATTTTAGGACAAGCAGTGACTTTTGGTGACATACTTGGCAATACCCCAAATAGCCTTTACCAAAGTAGCTTTACTTTGTTCCCTTCATCAACAAGGAAAGATGATTGGAATAGAATCAATGGGGTCTTCTCTCAGAACACAGAAGATAGGAACGCTGCCATTGTGGGAGGCTGTGGCTCTGGTGCGGTGACATCCAGAACTGATTATCACTGGTAGAGACTTTGGAAGCACAAGAACCTAGCAGCTGGTTAATTCTTCAGTTCCATGCTCTGCATTTAATGTCATTTTGTGACGATTTAGAGAATGTAAATAGACCTACTTTGAGGTTTGTAAAGTAGACAAAGGCAGAAGAAATGATGACGCTTCTTAATTTTAGGACCTCTTTATTATATCTAAAACTAAAAATTAAGTGAATCTGATTAATAATGGATATCTTATAGTCTCATATTTCCTATGGGTACTTTTCAAATGTTAACTCATCCATGAAATCAAATGCATATTAGGGAAATTTTATGATCTTCTACAGTTAGACCTTATTGGCAACTTTTAGATTTACAAAAGGCTCCAAAGAAAGAATTATATAAACACTTTTCACCTCCAAGTCTGTTACAGGAGTGCTTTGTGAATGACCACTTATATATAGATGCAGATAGAGATAAATATACATATAGATTATGATATATAGAGAGACATAGACATATAAGGCCCTATTCTTCTAGTGTGTAATGTGCTCCTCAAAGGATATTAAATACTTTATGAATGCCACCTTTTCCAACCTACTCAGATGCCTTCCAGGTGTGTACAAACAGCTAATTTTCAAAAAGCCTTCTGCCGTGTACTGTAGTCTAGTGACTTTCATGTATTCCAAAGAAAGGAGAATTATCATAATTATCTGATAATAATTAAGTAATTCAGTTCTATTTAATAATGTAGAAATAATTATTAAGGACTTGTAATGTGTGGGAAAAAAAAACTTCAGGACAACAGGTTATCTAAATGTTTACTGTGAATCTATCTGTTCCTGGAACATAGTGACTACAGTGTTATAATGAAGGTCAGGTCTCTTGGAGCTTGAACACAAAACTGTCATTAAAACAAACAACAGTCACTACAGGGTTCCTTTTCTCTTTGGTTTCTATTTATTTTCTTTCAAAGGTAGAACAAGTGTTAAGAGGATTTGCAGCTATGGAAGCAGCCCAAATGCTAATCAACCTATGAATGGATTAACAAATTGTGGTATATGTATCATGGAATATTATTCAGCCATAAAAAGATAGAAACGTTACATCTTTTATATTTACCTGGAAGGAATTGGAAAATAATCTTCTTAGTAAAGTATTTCAAAAATGGAAAAAAATATCAAACGTACTCAATGTTCTTATGAAACCAACATATAATCACTTATACATTCATACAAATGATAAAACACAAATATAGTCCAGCAAGAAGTAGGGGCGAGGAGGGCGAGTGGAGGGAGAAGGGAGGGCATTTCATAGGATCACGCTTAATGTGCACAATGCAAAGGTACATTTCGAAACAACTATGAGTAAATTATAAAGGTCTTACTACAAAAAAAAAAAGGTGATGGTTATGTTAATCAGTTTGATTTAAGCGTTCCACATTGCATATCAAATCATCACATTGTACCCCATAAATGTATACAATTATGGCTACAAGTCAAATTTGTCAAGTGTAGAACATAAATGTCTTAACACAATATTAAGTAAATGAGGCAAAAGCTGTGTTGATTGGTTTGATGTAACCACATTAGATTGTATATAAAAAATTCAACATATTGTACCTCACATGTGCATAAATGTATTCATGGTCTATGTGTATTTGACTTAATAAAAAAAAAGTTTAAAAAATAAATTGCATATGAACTTTAAAAAATAAAAGAGACTGGCATATTTTGAACCTTTTACAAAATAAAATAAAGATTTATTTGCTTTATTAATTTTTTCTAAAAGAAAATGTATAATCTCTGATTTTTCATAGAAATGTCTTATGCTTATTTTTACATGATAATGTTCACAAAATGTGTATGAGGTAACAGAAACTGAGAAAACTATTCCCTTTTAAATATTTAAAATAAAAAGCTGATAATTAGAAGAGATAGTGTCAGAGGTTCAGAAAAAGAAATGGAGAATAGCTGTTTGTGGGTCCCTTAGATAAGAAGTATAGTTGAGGACAATGGATGTGAATGAACAGATGTAAGGATATAATGGCCTTCAAATTAAGTGTTGGCACATATCAGGGCATGCCAAAAATTTTATGCCAGTCTCAGAAACCTAATGATTTGTCTGACCACTGTTCTTTCTAGTATGAATCTTTATATAAGTTCGACTGAAATAACCAGTTACACTGGCAAACTGGTACATCAAAGGCTAAGTTTTCTTCTAGTAAAACAGTGTTATTTGAACATATTTAATATGAATTATTTTAAATTTGTTATTTCCATGTTACTTTATTCCTAACCACCATTATCTTTTACATTGACTGGCTTTCTTATTTGTCCAGACATCTGAATCGTTTGAACTTACAAACCTTGTATTAACACTATCTGGCATGAAGATATGAAGTCAAATAATATTTACACAAATGTATAATAATGTAGAATAGATTTCTCCCTCTGGCATCACTTTCTACCATTATGTTAAGAATTCTAGAAGAGACTACTAATAAATCCTAATGAAAGTTCATAGTAGTGGTGATGTACAAGTAATATGACCCACTACTATTATTCCTGAGGAACAGGAAGAACTGGTGCAAAGGTAAAGCAGAAAAATAAAACTTTATAGTTCTCAATTTTTAAGACCAGAGTTTAATTAAGAGGAAACATATCATGTGGAAAAACTCAAGGACAAAAGAATTCCTAAGCTCCAGAATGAATTTTTTGAGAGGTGGGGGGAGTTCGTTTTGGGGTTGCTTTGCATTCTTGCTGTTTTATTTTCAGTCATGGTTATTATTATAGTACTTTGGATGAATGAGTTTTGAGAAGTGCCAGGTAATAAAACATCTGTTATAAAACATGTGTGATAGCTTTGGGGTATGGACTGAAAACAGTCAGTATTATGTTGAAGTGAGAAAATAAATGGCCAAATAAATGAACACAACCTGCTTTCTATTATTATTATTTCAAAGGACCATTTAATCCAAATAATTTATTTTTCTTGTAAATGGCATATTTTACAAATATATTAACAGAGTGCCTATTTAAAATATTTTTATAGTATTCTAGGAAAGAGAAAATAACCTATACATTATACTCAATCCTCCTAGTTGAACACATCATTGAAAATTGTATTAAAAATTATTTTTATTTAAAACAGATTGTGTCTCAAAAGCAATGATTAAAAATAGACCATAGATACTAAATTGGGTAATTGTTGAAATAAAAGAAGCTCAATGTATTACTAATATCTAAAAGCATCTAAAAGACTCTAAGATCCAAGAAAAAGTTATTTGCATAGAGAGAAACAAGTAAAGAATTTGAAGTGGTAGGACTAATGTAATAAATATTAAAGAAGTAGAAACAAGTATACACTGAGTATAGAGCATAACAATACTACAGTGACTGTATGGCTAAGCTATGCCATGCAGTGTTAAAAATTATATATATATATATATATATATATATATATATATATATATATATATATTAGATATATGTATAATGTAACACTATATATAGTGTTATATATAATATATTTATAGGGCCAATAATATATTAGTTATAGGATATGTATAGGCAATTCTAGTAGTAACGTAGTAATATATCATATTGACTTTAAATTGTGAAACCCTAATGTTTAATGTTTTGGAACATTTTTTTATTTGCTTATTTTCTATCGGTATATCCTTTTTGTAAAATATCTGTTCAAGTCGTTAATTTTGCAATTGGATTTTTTTCTCATTGGTGAATATAGAAAATTATTTGTATGTTCTGGATACAAATATTTTATCAGATAAATCATTTACCATTATTTCCTGAAGGTCCATGGCTTCTCTTACTAACTTTGTTCAACATTTTCACATTTGTTTTAGCTATAGTTTCTTTGTCTTTCCATATAATTTTAGAATTATCTCTGCTATATCTGCAGATACCCTTCAGAGATTTTGATGGAAATTGAGTAAATCTCCACATCAATTTGGGAAAAACTGTCATATTTACCATATTGAGTCTTTCTATACATGAACATGATATTCTCTCCAATTATTTAGGTTTTAATAATGTCCATCAGTGTTTTTGTAGTTATGTGCATACATAGCCTCTATAAGATCATTAAATTTATACCTAAATACGTTATTTTTATTGGAACTAGTATAAATAATATGTTAAAAATGTATTCCAAATTGTTCCTTATTACCATATAGAAATTCAATTGATTTTTGTGTATTAATGACCATGTATCTTGTAATATTATATTAACACTTTGTTGAAGGCTTTGTCTGTACTGACAATGTTCATAAATTATATTGATATAATGTTCATTATTTGTTTAAACTATCTTTGTCTGGTTACAGTATCAGGGTGATGATGACCTAAAGTGAGTTGGGAACTGTTAACACCTCTACTTTGTAAAAAAGATTTTATAAAATTGTGATTTTTTTCTTTAAGTCATTGTCAGATTTCTCTGTTGAAAATATGAGTCTAGAAAATTTTTTTCTTTGATATGTTTAAGCTCAAAATTCTATTACTCTCATAGTCACATAATTATTCATATTATTCCGTGTTGGGTGAGTTTTGGAAGTGTAGGTTTTTAGGAATTGGTCTTTTCATCTAAATTGTCAAATTTATGCATATAACATTTTTGATAGTATTTTCCACATCCACTTAATGTTTGTATTGCTTGTAGTTGTATCCCTTTTTTATTGCTTAAATGAGTAACTTGTATCTTTTTTTTTAGTCTGGTGAGCTTGATAAAATTTTAGCAATTATAGAGCTTTAAAATGAACAAACTGGGGGGCTGCATTGTACTAGTTTTTCCTGTATTCAATGTCACCAGTTCTGGCATGCTTTTTCTTTTTTGTCCTTTCTTCTTGCTTTGGGTTTCCCTTATTCATTTATTTATTTGTGTTTTTGCAAGATGGACATTTATGTTTTTGGCACTCATATTCTTTTTTAGAATAAACATTTAGAACTACAAATTTTCCTCTAAATACTGCTTTAGTTGCATTCTGTAGATTCTGACATGTGTTTTCATTTTTATGCAATACATTTTTCTAATGTATCTTTGGAGTTTATAATCCATAAATTACAAAGAAATGTGTTGTTTAACTTTTGAGTATTTAGGTATCATACTTTGTCTACCACTCATATAATTTGATTTAATATGATCAAGAAGCATATTCTGTATGGTATTAACTCCTCAAAACTTTTTATGCATATGTATCTTTTTTTTATTCCTTAATTCATTAATGAACACTTAAGTTTGTTTCATATTTTGCTATTGTTAAAAGTGCTGCAGGAAACAGGTGTGCAGATACCACCTTGATATATTGATTTACTTTTTTTTAGATATATATTTACATTCCCACCCACATTATATGAGGGGTCTCTTTTGTTCACATTCTCCCAAAACATGTAATTTCCAATCTTTTGATATTTTTGAAACAATCTGGCTTTAAATAGAGTCAGATGATATCATGTCATGATTTTGATTTGCATGTCTCTGATATCATTTTAGCATTTTTTTCATATATTTGTTGGACATTTGTATGTCTTGAGATATATCTATTCAGAACTTTTCCCACTAAAAAAAAACAGGACTTTTATTTATACTTTTGCTATTGAGTTGTTTGAGTTCCTTGTTATGTTCTGTTATTAGTTCCTTGTCGGATAAATAGTATGCAAATATTTTCTTATGTATATTTACTTGATTATTATTTTGTGTGTGTGTGGTGCAAAAACTTTTTAGCTTAATGCTTTGGTTGCATTTGCTTTTTGAGTTCTTAAAGGGAAAAAAGTTTGCCCAAATCAATGTCCTGGAATTATTGTTCCCATGTTTTCTTATAGCACTTTTAGATTTTCAGGTATTTGATACATTTTTATTTTTTTGTATACTCTCAGTACAGTATATCTGTACTGAGAGACAGGGGCCTAGTTTCATTCTTCCGAATATAGTCATCTAATTTTCCTAGGAGCCTTAATTGAAAGACTGTGGTTTCCTCATTGAAATTTCTTGGCCTCTTTATCTAAAATAAGGTGGTTTTAAGTGCATATATGCCATATGTAGGTTCTCTAATCTGTTTCATGTTTCTCCACGTGTCTTTCTTTATGCCAGGACTATTCTCTTTGGCTACTATAGCTTTGTAATAAATTTTAAAGTCATGTACTCTTATGCCTCTAGCCTTATTCCTTTTGTTCAGGATTGCCTTGGCTATTGGAGGTCTTTTGTGGTTTCATATAGATTTCAAACAGATTTCTGTTTCTGTAGATGATGGCATTAGAATTTTGATAAGGATTGCACTGAAGCTGTAAATTTTATTGGGTAATATTGTCATTTTAACAATACTAATTCTTCTCATCCATGACTACAATATGTTTCCTTTTTGTGTGCCTTCTTCTATTATTTTCATCACAGTTTTATATCTTTCCCTGTATAGGTATTTCACTTCTTTGTTTAGGTTGATTCCTAGTTATTATATAATTTTTACAGCTATTGTAAACAGAATTGGTTCTTTTCTTTCTTTTTTTTATTATTAAATTATAGCAGTGTACATTAATGTGATCAGGGGCACCATACACTAGTTTCATAGACTGTTGGACACATTTTCATCACACTGGTTAATATAGCCTTCCTGGCATTTTCTTAGTTATTATGCTAAGACATTTACATTCCACATTTACTAAGTTTCACATATACCATTGTAAGATGCACTGCAAGTGTATTCTCACCAATCCCCCTCCCTCCACCTACATACCTCCCCCTATTCCTAGGTTGCAATTGGGTTATAGCTTTCATATGAAAGCCCTATATTAGTTTCATAGTAGGGGTGAGTACATTGAATAACTTTTTCTTCCATTCTTGAGATACTTTACTAAGAAGAATATGTTCCAGCTCCATCCATGTAAACATGAAAGAGGTAAAGTCTCCATCTTTCTTTTAAGGCTGCTATAACCCAGTTATAACCTAAGAATATGGGGAAGGGGGAGAGAAAGGGGAAGGAGGGGGGAGGATGGGCGGAGGGAGGGTGATAGGTGGGATTACACCTGCGGTACATCTTACAAGGGTACATATGAAACTTAGTAAATGTAGAATATAATTGTCTTAATACAATAACAAAGAAAATGCCATGAAGGCTATGTTAACCAGTGTGATGAAAATGTGTCAAACGTTTATAAAACCAGAAAAAACAACAACAACAACAAAATGAGAGGTCTGTAAAACAAAAAAAGAAAAGAAAAAAAAACCCCTAAACTTTCTTCAACTTCTAAAATTTGATAATTCTAAATTCTCACCTCAGATCCTTTTCTGATCTGCTTGCTGCATTTTACTGAGTCTCTGAATTTAAGAAAAACAACTGG
Organism: Loris lydekkerianus; assembly: GCA_963574355.1. Lineage (NCBI taxonomy): Eukaryota > Metazoa > Chordata > Mammalia > Primates > Lorisidae > Loris > Loris lydekkerianus. The sequence continues at coordinate 4,709 of CAUYPK010110959.1, read as the reverse complement.
TTAAATATCGTGGATAAAAACATCAATAGATCCTGTTCATGACTTTTTTTTTTCTCTCTTATTTGACCCCTACATTTCTGAACTGATGAACTGAGTTTAATCTGTAGTACCTAACACATTCTTTCAATGACTAATCTTTATCAATTACCAAAGTTTGTTGTGCTAACTTTGAAATAGCTGTTGATAGTGTAGTGATTTCATCCAATTGTGACAAAAAGAATCTAATGAGTGTTTGAAGTATGTGTGATTATATTATTTGAAAATTATACATTTTCCCAGATAAGGATTAAACACAAATCAAAAGAAGTCAACATTTCATTATGAATAGAAGTGATTACATGCAATCGGAAAACTTTGAAGCTTTCTATCCTGACATATTGAATAATCAACTCTGTTGTTTTGTCACTATCAGCAGGGTCACACTTTTGTAGCTTTTGAAATTTCTGCTGTTTGCATAGTTAAAGGTAGAGAGGAAAGTTTGTTTTCCCACTAAGGTTTCATTGATTGTTTGCTCTTCACTGATACTTTGTGACACTTTATCTCCCTGGCAGCTGGACTTTTTACCTGGCTAATATGGAGTAGTTTCATTAGAACCTAATTGATTTTACAATGAAGAACTCAATGCTAGTGTGTGTCTCTTATAAACTATTTTCTACGTGTTTCTTTTTTCTACTGGTGGGGTCAGAATAATTGGTTTAGTATTTAAATAACTGCATTTTGCAATTTGTAAAATGTTACTTTCAGCCAGTTACTAGGGGGTATGTCTTTGTTATCTAAAGCAAAGATATTTCCTGCATTACTCCTTGCCAAGTTTTATCTCACACAGGTGGATTATTAAAAGACGTGATGAAAGTTTATGTAATTCATTTTAGGTGTCACACTGTGGCTTTGCAAAATCAGAGAGAGAATCTTATAGTGTGCAATCTTAAATAGAGTCCTATGGATGATTGTATGAGTTTCAGTTATATGGTCTTTCACTAGTAAACTATAAAGTTTGTTATTACATATCTAACTCTTAAAGGTCTGAATATTCTTTTCTGTGTGTGTGTGCATGTGTACTTATTTTTTTGTGTGTGCCAGGACTGTTCCATGGTGGCTTTTCAGCAGTTTAACAATATTTCTGGCTCTTTTCTGTATGAAAAATGTTTTTTAAGTCAAAATTACAATTTGATATGTGTGGTAGTTATTTTATCAAACTCAGTAGACCTACTGCCCTATTGTAAGAAAAATACAGCGTGTTTGACTTTCCATAAGAAAACCCCAAGACTTAATGAGCTAAAGAAAGTCCTAAGTGAAATCCACTGACCTATTATTTTGTTGTCCCTGGGATTTAATAACCATGTGGAAAGCATTGTTCAGTGTACTAGAGGGTGGGCCCTTCAGGTGAAATCTCAAATGTACCAGCAGAGCAGGATGGGAACCTCCTCTCTTATTCAGTCTTAATCTCTTTCTTTCAGAGGCACTAAATTCATAGCTTCAAGATGATTAAATTAAAATTCAATTAAATGCATATTTTTAAGTGGACACACTTGCTTTGAATAGAACAGCATCTTTTGAATTACAATCAATTTTCAGAAGTAATATTCATTAGACACAGGCATAGCCATTTTCTATAAGAAGTTATTTAGCATGTTTTAAATAAAATTTAATATGCCCTCTAAAGATCAAAGGATCAACAGCTAAAACCTGAATATGAATACCGTCATGCAATTTTCTATTATTTTGTTATATTGAGGATTAAAGACTCTCTCCAGAAAGTTATGTTGAAAGGAATATCCTTTAATTATTTCTATATTTTTCAAACTTTCCCACATATTAATCATCTGTAATGCTTGATCCTTATTATTTATTTTAAATCAAAGTGTATGACAAGCTATTATTTCAGAATTCTTCATTATAGGAAACACTCTGCATTTCTAACATCAAAAATTGTGTTACAACTAGCAGAGTTAGATCTTTAATCGAGTTACACTATCTGTTACCACCTGGAGTAAATACATATGTGAAATGCAAAAATACTTGAAAAAAATCTTAGAGGTACTAAATCTCTTAGAAATTAGGCAATTTAATAAAATATTATATTTGAGATTGTGACAGTTGTGTTTTCAAAGATACAAATCAAGTATAATATTTTCCATATTAATTTTAAAGCAAATTAAGAAAAAGAGTTAGCAGTGAACTTGTTTTAGCTCTGAGTATGCTCCCAGAGCTAACAACATAAGTTAAACTAAGATTTTTAGAAATATGGATAAAGAAAATTCTAAAATACATCCTCAGTCACAGCCACTGAGGAGATGGAAATCTCCAGCCTTCATCATGTCAGATCAAGTGGCTTGATTTTTTGAAAAGTCTAAATATGATGTACTACAAAACCAACACCTGAAATACATAGAATTTAGCATTTGAGATGATCAAAAATTATAATTAGACTTTATACTTTTTAAGGACAAGATTCTTGTATTCCTAACACTTAACATATTACTTAAGACTTGCTATGTGATCACTGGTCAGTATGTATTTATTATGTTTGTTTGTTTTATTCAATTAGTAGCTGTTTCTTATAAAGTAACATTAAAACAAACTAAACAACAACAAAAAGAAGTTGTATGCATTAAATTTCTTCAAGCTTGTGGTTGATAGTATTAGGTACAGTATGTTATACTTTAAGACTTGACTAAGTGACCAATGCCTATTTCTGTAGGTATTCAGGTTCTTGAGAGTCAGTCATAAATGTTTATCACATTTTCGAGCAGTTTTCAGGGAGTCTTTGCAGAATTTTTAGTTTCAGAGAGGTATGAGAATCTTTTGGATAAGTTTGGGGGGCCTTCAACGTCCGTTGTGATTTGTCTTATAAAAAGGAGCTGAAAGTCAAAAGATGTGTTATCCACTACAAATAACTTTTTGGTTACTGAGTATTTCAACACTTCAAAAAGAGATGATTTCTATAAAGGTGCTTTTTCTTTAGCAAGGAAGAAAGCAGTACTACAAATCTTTATTTGGCATGGGCTATTTTTAAAAAAGTTAAAGCATAGAGTTTTATAATTAATATTCTTAATTTCTCAATTGCCATGCCGATAATGGATAGAATACAGAACATTTCAATAGTTATCCCACTGAAGAATAATCAGAAAATTCTATGTTTATAGTAGTTTTTAAGGATTCTCTTTTAGCTTTATTTACCAACAAAACCTTGGTGACTGCATAACTCAACATAAAATTTCTTTTCCATTCTCCTATGATTTTCATTCACATATATGTAGAGAAAAGAGATGGGTTCTTTTTTTATTCTTTTCAAATAAATATTTTAACAGTATTTTTCTCTAACTTAACAGTTAAGAACCACTTTACTATTAAAGTGACACCATGTTACAGAGGTCCTTGGTTTTTATATTTCTTCAATGTTGTTAGCATTTAAGAATTTTTGGTTACTAACTCGTATGTCTACAAAACATGGCTTACTTTATATGAGAGTTAAACATTTTTTCTGAGAAATCATGTATTGTAATTCCTAATGTAAATGTGTTTTCATTTATGTAATAATAGTAATCTTCAAACTTTTGTGTATGCAAAGATGTGGGACCCTAGTCCAACATACTGCCTCACAAACATTTACCGCTTCTTAACCTCATTCAGGGAACTTTTGAGAACAAGACAATCTCCTGGCAAACCTCGAGATCCCTTGTGACTTGGAGAAAACCACCAAGTGACTCAGTGTTCCCAGATGAGAGAGTCCAAATGTTTTATGATAGGCAGACGTTATTAGATTAACATCCTTATGACACTTCCTTGCAAGGGTCGAGGAGTAAATCGTGCAGCCTCTGATAAGTGATATATACCAGAAAGTCACTAGTTGGCACTAGTTCAAACTTTTGTTCCTTGACTAAATAAAACAGGGCAAGAAGAAGGGCTCAGGGCTCTCCGGGGGTGGCCCTCACCTCTTGCAAGTTTGTACTTCTCATCTGTGTCCTGGTCGACTTCTTCATGAGACTCCAGTCACTGCACAAAGGAGATCTCTCTCTCTCTCTTATAAAATAGAGAGTATTCAAGACTTAATTTCATCACAAAATGTAAACTAAACATTTTTATGTCCCAAATTTATAAAGCTTCTCTCTGTATCTTCCACATACTAATACCTCTATAAATAGTTAATACTTGTTTATCAAAACTATAAAGTACATTTCAAAGTTTTCTTATACTTAGATACATTTTTAATAAATAATAAACTAGTGAATACTATATGTTTACATGTATATCAATATCTTAGACATTAATATAGCTATATAATAACTCACAACTTTATCTTAAAAAATTTAGCATATTCTCTATGGATTTCTTTTTTTATTATTATTATTATTGGGGATTCATTGAGGGTACAATAAGCCAGGTTACACTGATTGCATTTGTTAGGTAAAGTCCCTCTTGCAATCATGTCTTGCCCCCAGAAGGTGTGGCACACACCAAGGCCCCCTCCCCCTCCCTCCTTCCCTCTTTCTGCTTTTCCTCCCCCCCCCTAACCTTAATTGTCATTAATTGTTCTCATATCGAAATTGAGTACATAGGATTCATGCTTCTCCATTCTTGTGATGCTTTACTAAGAATAATGTCTTCCACTTCCATCCAGGTTAATACAAAGGATATAAAGTCTTCATTTTTTTAAATAGCTGAATAGTATTCCATGGTATACATATACCACAGCTTGTTAATCCATT
>CAUYPK010110958.1:0-15150 GCA_963574355.1 Loris lydekkerianus | reverse complement strand
TAGAGTACAAAATTCTCCATCAATCAGTATATACCATGACACAGTAGAATAAATATTTATTGAGATATGGAGCTACAAAGACACATGAAATTAAAAAGGACAAAACATTTGAAACAACCTAATAGCATGTCCTTACATTGTCTCTCCATGTCATATTTTGCTAATTCCCACAATATTTAACAACTTTTCACAATTATTATGTCTTTGGTGATCTGTGATCATTGATCTTGGATGTTACCATGGTAACAGTTTTGAAGTGCAACTGTACCCATGTAAGATGGCCAACTTAATTGATAAATGTCATGTGTGTTCTGACTTCTCCACCGACTGGCCAGTCCCAGTTTCTTTCCCTCACCTGAAGCATATCTGTTCCCTGAGATATTGTTCAATTCAACAATACAGAAATTAGGTCAGTTAATAACCATATGGTGAACTCTGAGAGTTCAAGCAAAAGGAAGTGTTACATGTCTTTCAGGTGAAATCAAAAGCTATAAATGATTAAGCTTAGTGAGAAAGGCATGTTGATCTGAGACAGAAAGCTAGACCTCTCATGCCAAATAGTCAACTGAGTTGTGAATTCAAGGGAAAAGTTCGTAAAGGGAATTAAAAGTGCTACTCCAGTGAACATATGAATGATAAGAAAGCAAAATGGCCTAATTGCTGATATGCAGAAAGTTGTATTGGTCTGGATAGAAAATCTAACCAGCCACATGTTTGCTTAAGCCAGAGCCTCATCCAGAGCAAAGTTCTACCTGTCTTCAAATCTATGAAGGCTGAGAGAAGTGATGAGACTGCGGAGGTTAGTTTATGAGATTAAAGGGAGGAGCTATCTCCACAACACAAAAGTACAAGGTGAAACAGCAAGTGATGATGGAGAAACTGAAACAGGCCAGAAGAACCACTTAAGGCCATTGATGAAGGTGGCCACATTAAGCAATGGATGTTCTATAAAGGAAAAACAACCTTCTATTGAAAGAACATGTCATCTAGGACTTTGACAGCCAGAAAGATGTCAATTCCTGAAGTCACTGACAGGTTGACAGGTTGACTTTCTTGCTAGGGACTAATGTAGCTATTGACTTGAAGTTGAAGCCATTTGGCCATTGACCTTCCAAAATTCTTAGAGACCTAAAGAATGAGGAGTTTGAGACTATCTTGGATAATATAGTGACACCCTGTCTCTACAAAAAATTAAAAAAATAATTAGTAAGATCTGTCATGGTTATGTGTGCCTATAATCCTAGCTACTGAGGAGGCCAAGTGAGGAGGATCACTGGAGGCCAGGAGTTTGAGGTTTTAGTAAGCCATGATTGAGACACTGCTTCCCAATCTGAGTGACAGAGTGAGATCCTGTCTCAAAAGAAAAAAATATTATGCACCTGGAAACAATTGACCTTTAATAAGACAGACAGAAACATACACTGGGGAAAGAACCATTGAACATGGTGCAGGCAAAATTGGACAGCCACCTCTAGAAGAATGAAAGTAGACCCTGTCTCTTATCAGATACAAAAAATAACTCAAGATAATTTAAGACTTAAATGGAAGGCCTGAAGCCATATACATTCTAGGAGAAAACCTACGAAAAACTCTTCCAGACGTCGACCTAAACAAAAAATTTGCGACTAAGACCCCAAAAGCAACTGCAACAAAACCAAAAATAGACAAATTTCACTTAAATAAATTAGAAAGTTTCTACCCAGCAAAAGACAAACTCAAACTCTTATCATAAATAGATAACCTACAAAATGTGAATGAATTGCTGTAATTTCATGACAAAAATTAATTGGGCGAGGGGTTGCTTCTTATAAAAGAACAAAGAAAATGCTGTTTTGAGATGAAATCTGCTTTAAATGAAGATGCTGTGAACATTGTTTATGACAACAAAGGATTGAGATATTGTTATATGTATATAAATTTAGCTGATAAACCAGTGGAAGGATTTCAGAGAATTAACTCTAATTTTAAAATAAGTTCTACCATGGGTAAAGTGCTGTGAAACAGTATCACATGCTACAGAGAAATCGTTCCCAAAGACAAATGTCTGTTTCCCCACTTTCACTATTGTCTTACTATAAGAATGCCTACAGCCACTCCAACCATCAGTTACCATTACCTGCTCAATTAGCAGCCATCAATATCCAGGCAAGATCCTCCACCAGTGAAAAGACTATGACTTGTTGGGGGCTAGATGAATATTAGCACTTTTTAGAAATGAAATATTTTTAATTAAGGTATATGCGTCACGTCTTAGACATAACGGCATTGCATGCTCAATAGACTATAAAGTAGACATAACTTTTATATTCTCTGGAAACCAAAGAAATGGTGTGACTCGCTTTATTGCAGTATTTGCTTTATTGCAATGATATGAAACTGAACTGGTAGTATCTTAAAGGCATGCAAGAATAACATTTCTCTAGAGGTCAAGAGTGTGGACTCTGGAGACAGATTCCAATCTTAGTTCTTATGTGATCTCAACTCAGTGTCTTAGCTTTTCTACCCCTCAATTACTTTACCTATAAAGTAGAACAGTAAATAAACCTACTACAGAGAAGTACATTGAGAATTAAGTAACTTAATGAAAATAAATTCCATAGATCTGTGCTCAGCAGAGAAAAAGGCAAGTATAAAAAGGGCTATATTTTTATGAGTATGACACTAACTTTGTTTTCTTTCAATTATACTAACTTACACTAATATTTCTTTTACCATTATCATTATTACCATTATGTAAACTAATATAAACCAATACAGAATACATTAGTTTGATGAGTAAATCTAAATCATTCTAAGAATATAGGAAATATTGATAAGTAATAACCTTTATTGCTTATTTTTGTGATGTTTTTCTTCTTCTTTGTTTAACTATTAAAATGAAGAAATAGAATTGGGCCAACAGGTGAAAAGTTAACTACACAAATGTTGGTGAGAAGCAGGATCTTGCTGACCCAAAGGAAAATTACTCTCTCATGTGAGGAATGGAGGTGGTCCAGGGACCTAGTCATAGATGAAACACAGGGTAAAGCTGTTGGGGGGAGTTGGAAGATGAAATTAATTTGAAAAGAAAGAGCAAAAACTCTCAGCAAAGTTAAAGGGATTAATAGTCACATACCAATGGGGGGTGGGTCAGGGTCTGTTATTTTTGCATGTCCGTGACCCCCTCCATATGTTTGCCACTCTTAAGGTTCGAGATGAATATAGTTAAAAATTATAAAGAAATTACATGAATTGTGTGTGTGTGTAAGTGCTTAATATAACTAGACTCTTCTGACTGATTTCAAAATTTTCTTCTTAATAAAACATTTTTAGGCACTGACATATTCTACACATGATTCTACACTAGTTAAAGTGCCTTTGATTAGTTACATAAATAAATCCTTAAAACTATGTAATAAATGAATATATTTCAAATGATGAAACACATCATACATAGCCACTTCCTAAGATAAACTTTTAACTCTTGCTCGGGTTCTATCTGTGGCTGACTGGGCTATAAAGCAGAATGGAGAAGGCTTATGTGGCCTGCCGAGGACTAACTGCAGCCTGGAACTGCTGGTGCGAAGAGAAATGAGGCTGGGAACAGTGTTCTTTCCCCCAGAGGAGGATAATTGCTTTCCCTTTCTTATATTAATAGAAAAAGATGTTCTTAGGAAGAAAATTCATGTATAGCTTATAACTCAAGTTAGTATTACTTTAAAATTATTTTTCAGATTATTAAATATCACAAGTTCTTAGCCACTAAAGTAGGCACATGCCCACACATCGAATGAATAGCTGCTGTAAATGTTCAATAGAGAAAAGTCCTACTGAGATAAATTCAACACAGATTTCACTAGATCAGTTTCTGGTAGGCACCCCATTGATACAGTTTAAGAGAGACACACAGCACAGATCAAGATTTAGGAGGATACATACTGAAAATGTAACCATCAGATAAAAATCTAGCTGTAACACACACCTCCCTTCTTAACCAGTAGGCAGTATTTTAAAATCGAAAATGAACTGGAAGACAAACAGTTCAAGAAGTATATCTTTAATGTTGTGGTTGATTGAAAGAGTAAGGTTTGCAAAAATTATCAAATGGACTCTAAGCTAATTATTCTTTTGGATCTTAATTAACTAATTATCAGGAAATAAAATTTAACAAAGTTAGCTCAAACATAGAATGCATTGGTGGAAGTTTTAGCATATTCAAAAGCATAACTCTAATAATAATCGTTGAAAACATAAAGAAAGCATCTTTAGGCTGAGATTTTTCAGTTGTAAACTTCCAAGTTGAAGGCGGAGTCTCATTCCAAGGCTTCACACCGACTTGTCTCAGTCTGAGAAGCCCACATTATAAACAAAGCTTTTGTGCCACTGTGAAGGAGAAATGCAATTATTGAGAAAGCAGTGTGTTGTGTAAGCCAAATTTCTTACTGGACTTCATGACAACATGGGACATAAGGATTTCCCTGCAGAATCCATTCAGTTTTCAATACAACAAGTACGTTTCATCACTTAACATGTACGAGGCAAGGGACACAACAGCAAACAAGCAGATTCCCAGCTGTCAAGGCTTTTGACTCGCACATAATTCCTGTCCATTCTAAAGAAAGGAAAGTCAAAAATAAAACATATTTTTGGGATACATCCACCATATTAAAAGACATTTTGCAGAAAACAAAACTTGCCTAGTAAATGTTTATGGCTTGGCCATTGGCCCTGGCAATCTCTACCCTACAAAGTAAGAAATCATGGAGTGGAAGCACATGGTAAACCAGGACACTTGTAGAAAAGTAGAAAATCACCCCAAACAATCATTCATTGTTTTGTGAAAACAACAGAGCTGAAGATAAATCATCTGCTCTTTGCTTTGTGTTTCGGAGTATAAAATGGGATGTTGAAGAGCACAGCAAAGACGGACCTCAGTAAACCACGCCTGCAGCGTTCCTCCCACTGTTCCTCCCTTTCAGTCTGGGGCTGGGCAGTGACTAGCTTGTGCTAATAGAATACAGACAGGGAGAAAGGAACACCATCATTTCTGGGCCACACCCTAAGAAAGCCCGACAGGTTTCACTTTTGCATGTTGGGAACCTCCTACCATATAAGGGCTCTGGCTATCCTACAAAACTCCCACATGGAGAGATCCCCTGAGACTCCAGTGGGACAAAGGGACTGCCCCAGTCATCTCAGCATTCCAGACCAAAGTCCACACGACTTTCCCCAGCAGACATGGGAATACCACTCCATAAGGTCCCAAGGTCCCAAGTGAGAGCAGCAGAGAGTAGCTTTGATGGTGGACCCAGTGTAAACACATGGGACTGTGAGGGGTAATGTAGTTTTAAGACACAAACTTTTAGGTTTGGGTCTTTCTAAGCAATATATAATGGAATGATGATGTGTAGTTTTGAGAAACAGAGTAGAATTGTGGTATACTAATTGGATATATTATCCATATATTTGTTTCTACAAAACTTCTTACAAATGGGATTAGATGTGATTTACTGAGAAAATGTTCATAAACAATAAATCAATGCATCTTTAGAAGCATAAAAAACATAAAGTTCATCAAAAGGAATGCATTTTTTATATTTTTGTTTATAATTTTTTTTTGCAGTTGGACCATATAGCCTTATCATTATGTTTTATAACAACCCCACATAAAGAGCTGAGCTGTTTGGATGAAGCGTTGTGCGGCCCAACCACATGGCCACTCTTCCCTCTCTTCCACAGAACCCGCACAGCACAAAATTAAAACCACTGATTTAGAGACTAGAAAGAAATATTTGCATTGAATCTGAGGTTAACTCATTTAGTCCCAAATTACACATCAAATGTTGGTTACTAAAATCCACCTCCTCTTTAAGAAAGGAAACACAGTATGTTACAAATTACTGATGAAAAGAAGATTTTAAATTCATCCTGGAAGACAAGCTTGAGCTGGATTGAATTATTTAATTATGGGAAGATTTTATAACATATATCCTTTTGTGAAGACTGTGAGTTAGTCATGTCTCACTTGACAATTAAAAGTGATTTTTGTTTTGAGTAGATAAGGTATGTTAGTATTCCAAATATAACCATGCATTTTTTAAAAAAAACTATAAAGAACATCAGAATAGCATAATCAGAATACAAAAATGTAAAGACTTTAAATAAGTTAAAAAGCTAACAATTTCTAGCGGAGTGAATTCCTTAGTTGCTGTTGCAAACCTTTATGGAGAGCTAAGGCAGTATGGAAAAGTTGTGTGTGAGAAAGAAAAAAGGATTGAGTAATATCATCCTCAAAAGAAAGTCAACCTCAAATGTGAAAATAACTTCAAATGCAAAAGAGAGTCCTGGTAAATCGGAACTCTGACTGTAAGAAAGCAACTTAAAAGTTGCTTGGGATTCAGTAAGTTACTTTTGACAAGATAATTCTAATGAAGAACGTAAAAGAAAGAAACAGGCAATTTTGAAAACTGTTTATAAAAAATAAGAAAAAAATGTAGTGTGCTCCTGAAGGATGCAAAATTTAACTTGAATGACATTGTGATTTGGGACTGAGAAGCTCAGAGTCATAAAGATGTCACATCCTCCTAATTTAGTATAAAATTTTAAGACAACCTAATTTAAAAGAGAGAATGAGAGTGAGGAAAAAAACTGAATTTCTTATGGAGCTAGACAAGTTGAGACTAAGGTTCATATAGAAAAGAAACATTCAAGGGCATTTAAAGAAATGATGAAAAAGAAACCTTACCAGGACAAATTTGTTCTATCAGAAACTGAAACATACTGTGAAATCTCCACAGTTAAAACGGGGTTACAGTGATACATAAATGGAAATACAATTTACTGGAATTTTTCTAAGAGCAGAAATAGATTCAAGCACATGGAGAAATTTTGAGTATGACTAAGGTGATATCTAAAGCACTGAGGGAAAAATGGTATGTTTAATAAATGAGACTGGGTTGATGAATAGCTTTTGAAAAAACATTAAACTAGACCCAAACCTTACCACATTCCCCAAAATAAATAATAATGATTCAGATATCTCGATATAAATACATAAACCATCCAAGTATATTAGAAGAGCCAAATTTCTTAATAACCTGGGTATGAAATAGCCTTTTTAACTATGTTGAAAAACTCAGATGAAATTTTTAAAAATGGGTAACATGTTCCACTCAAAAGTAAAAATAAATAAGAAACCTCAAACCTTTGTATTCTAAGAAAAAAAAAAAAAAAAGAAGAAGAAAAAACTAAACATAGGCAAATGAAAAGACAAATGACAAAACATTTGCATCAGATACGTAAATATTGGGATAATACTTACAATATGCAAAGGCCCTTAACACTTGAAAAAAATAAAACAAAATAAAAATTGTACAAAATAGATAAAATATGAAAAAACAGTTTTTAAGAGTATGAAATTCCAACTACCTTGTGATATAATTTCTCCTCTAATATACTAACACAATGTTACGAACTGACACACGTCCTCTTGGCCAGGCTATGAGGACACAGGCGTGCTAACATTCTGCTGGTGGAATGAAAATTAACACAACTTTTTATGGAGGAGAAATTGCAAAATGTGACACATGGTATATGCTTTTGCTTTTTAACCCAGAAATACAACTCCCAGAAATTTGTCCTGAAGTTCCATACCCAACAATTGAAAAATAGATGCACACTGTTATTTACTATAGCATTATTTAAAACTAAAAAATTTCATAACAACCTAAACTGCAGATACAGAAGAGTGATTGTATAAGCTCTGGTGGAACAAAGAACTATGTAAATGTAAAACAGACTGAAAAAATAATCTATGAATGTAAATGGAACAGTTTCCAGAATATGTTAAGTATAAAAAACCAAGTGAGCAGAGGAAACATTTCTAACTCATTCTGAGGCCAGAATTATCCTAATGTTGAAACCAGACATAGACCTTATAAGAAAAGAAAACTACACACAAAGTCCTCAACAAAATATCAGCAAAATCATATCCAATAATGTGTAAAAACAATTATATACCATGATCAAGTGGATATTATTCTTATCCCATGTATGAAAGGCTTATTCAACGTTCAAAAATTTAGTAACGTTGCCCATCACATCGTCATGCTTAAAACAAAGCAATCATGTGATCATATCAATAAAGGCAGAAAAAGCTTTTGAGAAAACACAATACCCGTTAAAGATAAGAAAGCTCAATAAACCAGGAAAAGAGCTAAAGTTTCCTTAACTTGATAAAGAAACTACAAACCCTGCAATGAACATCATACTTAGTGGGGGGAGACTACTGATAGAAGCTTTCCTGCTATCATCAGGAACAAGGCAAGGAAGACCCTTCTCACCTCTACTTTGCAATATCCTACTGGAAGTCCCAGCTAATGCAGTAATGACACACGCACAGACACACACACAGAATAAAAGATGTGTCAATTAGAAAGAAGAAATAAAACTCTTTACAGATCACATGATCATCTATGGATGACAAAATATCACTCTTGGAACTATAATAAGCAAAATTATAACAAGTTTGTAGGATACAATATACAAAACTCAATCAGATTTCCTATATACAGCAATGAGTAAGTGGTATTTGAAATGAAAAACACATCATTTACATTTGCAGTCCCAAAAATACAATGTAATACTTAGGTATAGATGTAACAAAATAAGCATATAGTCTACATAATAAAAACTATAAATCTTTGCTGACTAAAATCAAAGAGGACTTAAATAAATGTAGAGCTATTCCAAGTTGATGGATATATTCAAAATCGAGATTTAATGCATACTAATCAGAATCCTGAAAAATTATGTTTCAGATATATAGATAGATAGATAGATAGATAGACTCTAAAGTTTAAATGGAGAAGTGAAAAACCCATAATAACCAATACAACACTGGAGGAGAAGAATAAGGTTGAAAGACTGACAATACCCTAGTCCAAAATTTACTATAAAGTTACAATAATCCAAATGGTGGGGTACTGGTGAAAGAACAAACAAATAAATCAACAGAACAGAATATAGAGACCAGAAATTGACCCACATATATGTGGTCAACAGATCTTTGACAAAGGAGCAAAGGCAATGTAATGGAGAAAATACAGTTTTTTTTTAAACAAATAATGCTGTAACAACCGGACAACCACACACAAAAATAGGAAACCAGATGCAGGCCTTGTATCCCTCATAACAACTAATTAAAAATGGATCATAGACATAAATGTAAAATTCAAAATTATACAACTCATAGAAAATGACATAGAAAAAAACCTACATGGCCTCAGAAATGACAATGACGTTTTAGGTACAATACCAAAAGCACACTTCATGAAAGAAATAATAACCTGGACCTCTAAAATTAAAAATTCTGTTCTGTGAAAGACAATGTCAAACAAATAAGAAGATAATCCACAGGGTGGAAGGAAATATTTGCAAGTGACACATCTGATAATAGATGGTTATTCAAAATATAAAAAGAACACTGTAAAGGCACCAATAAGAAGATAATCTCATTAAAAAAAGGGCCAGAGACTTAAGAGATGCCTCACCAAGGGAGATGTACAGATGGTAAACAAGCCTATCAAATGTCCTCAGGGAAATGCAAATTAGAACAACAGTGAAACACCACCACACTGTACCTGTCAGAGTGGCCAAAATCTGGAATGCCAACACCACCAAACCCTGGCAAGCATGCAGAGAAACAGGAACTCTCACTCACTGCTGGGGGAATGAGAAATGGGAAAGCCACTTTGGAAGACATGCTGGCAGGTTTTTACAAAATTAAATTACTTATACCATATGATCCAGCAATCACCTGAGATTTACCCAAAAGAGTTAAAATTTATATTCACACAAAAACCTACACGTGAATGTTTATAGTGCTTTTGTTTGTAAATGCTGAAAACCAGAAGCAACCAAAATATCCTTTATTAGATAAGTAGATTACTAAAACTGCATCTGATACATGTAGACAATGACTATTATTCGATGCTAAGAAAAAACCAAAAAGGCTCTCCAGCCATGAAAAGGAAGGCAGGCATCTTAAATGCGCATGAGTAAGTGAAAGGAGCCAATTTGAAAAGACAACGTGCCATGTCATTCCAACTGCATGACGTTCTGGAAAAGCCAAAACTGTGCAACCAGTCAAAAGATCCATGGTTGCCAGGGGTTGAAAGAGGAGGGATGCATAGAAGAGGACATTTAAGGCAGTGAAAACACTCTGCACGGTGCTGTGAAGATGGACACAGGTCATTACACTTATCCTAACCCACTGAACGTGCAGGGCCTAGAGTGAACCCTCACGTAAGCTGCAGACACTGGGAGATGTGTCAATGTAGGTTCATAAACAGAGCAAGTGTACCGCTCCAGTGGGAGGTATTGATAATGGGGAGGTGTATATGTGTGGATGCAGGGAATACATGGAACATTTCTGTATTTCCTCAAAAAAATTTTTTTTTGGAAACAGCATCTCACTCTGTAGCCCAAGCTAGAGTGCCATGGTGTGATGATACTTTATGGAAAACCTCAAACTCCTAGGAGTAAGCAATCCACCTGCTCTGCCTCCCAAAGATGTGCACAACCATGCCTGGCTTTTCTGGCTTTCTTTGTCACTCTCTCATCTTTTCCCTCCCTCCCTCCCTCCCTCCCTCCCTCCCTTCCTTTTCTTTCTTTCTTCTACTCAAGAGATGAAGCAGTGGAAGTGGAAAAGGAGCAAAGGAGTCTGTAATTGGTTGTGATGAATTAGTTGTAAACCCCACTGCACTCGGACCAGCTGGCTTTTCTGTTTTTTGTAGTGGAAAGAAGGAGTGTTGTTCTTGTATAGGCTGGTCTCAAGTCCTGGCCTCAGTCTCCCGAAGTGCTAGGCGTCAGCCATCATGCCCAGCCCTTTCTCTCAATTTTGCTGTTAATCCTCAACTGTTTTAAAAGCATAAAGTATTTAAAAAGTATCCATAGATAAACATTTTGTGTAAGAAAGGAGAAAAAAAATTATATATAATATACATATATGTGTATATTTTACAAATTAGATAGGACAATTAAGTTTGTCAATTCATCCTAGAAAAAGTGCCACATACCTCCTTGATGAATATCTCTATAGTCACCTTCCCTGAGAAGTCCTCCCCTTGGGAAGCTACGCCCAGAAGCCAGTGCCTAGCCCACCCGTCAAAGCAATTTTGGAACTCTTTCTGGAACAGCCATCAGAATTGTCGTTGTACAAGGTCTGACAATTAAGTTTGTAGATTCATCCTAAAAAAAGTGCTATATACCTCATTGCTGAATGTTACTACAGTTACCTTTGAAGTCTGCCCTTGGGAAGCTATGCACTGATGCCAGTGCCTCGTCCAGCCTTCAGAGCACTTTTTCTAGGATGAGTTCAGAAATCTATCTGTCAGACCTTATATGTAATATATTGTATACATACTACATATACCATATATACTCAAGTATAAGGCGAGTTTTTTCGGCACAAAATTTGTGCAGAGTTCGGGTTTTTCGGCACAAATTTTGTACCGAAAAACCTCGGCTTATACTCGAGTATATAGGTATATATGGAATATATTATATATGTATATACTATACACACACATGTGTGTGTATATATATATAGAGAGAGAGACTGAAAGTTAGAGAGGGAGAAAAAAGGGACACCAAATAATAAAACAGAAACTTCAGGAGATTGTTTACCTAAAAAGCCTGCTTGAAAATATGATAGAAGGAATGGGGGTGAAAACAGAACTGAGTGGAAGGAGTGCGACTAAGAATACGTGAAAATGAGGGGTGAGATGAACACTTCTCTGAGTACATATTTGAGAATAAAGATCCCTGGAACCATATTAGTGTTTTACAAACTAACCAATAACAACTGCAATAGTAATAATAACAACAAAAGTGGAGAAAACTATCTATTAAATACTATTACAAAGGAACAAATTTAACTCTATTTCAAAACAATAATATAATCATTCTAAAGATGTGGGAAAGAACCAAACTAACTCAAGTAATGCTCAGGAAAGTACTTTGACTATACACACTTAGGATAATGACAGAGAGAAATCTGAGTAAATATTGAACCCTGGTCAGTACACTTGACTTTTCACAGCAGGAAGGGTTGGCAGTTTTAAAGTACTTTCACTGTATCCTAGGACTGAACAACAAGCAAATATTTTGAGGACAATGAAAGCCAAAATCTTCATTGTTAGAGATAGTAGATACAAACAGTGAATAACAAAAAGGCTAAGCTGAACTCTGTGATACTGAGTTGGAAGTGGAGGGACGCACAGCATGCATGGCATAAATGGAGGGATAGATGAAGCAAAATCATAAATGCATCTGTGTTGTGCCCACAGTCACACACACACTCACACACACAGGGTGCGGGGGAGGTGTAGAAATGTGCTCGCCCAGTCTGTTAAAAGTGCCTGAGATCAATGTTTCTCCAGTAACAATGGTCATGCCTACCATATCTTGGTGTCTACATCATGCTCCACTAAAAAGAAACAAGCCTTCGTGGAAAAATGGCTGACTCGAGGCCAAACCTGCTGGCTTATGCCTATAATCCTAGCACTTTTGGAGGCCCAGGTGGGTGGATTGCCTGAGCTCAGGAGTTCAAGAACAGCCTGAGCAAGAGCCAGACCATCTCTAAAAATAACCAGGTGTTGTGGCAGGTACCTATATTCCCAGCTACTTGGGAGGCTGAGGCAAGTGGATAGCTTGAGGTCGCTGTGAGCTATGATGGCACAGCACTCAACCAAGGTTAGCAAAGTGAGACTCTGTTGGGAAAAAAAAAAAAAAAGAAAGAAAGAAAGAAAGAAAGAGAGAGAGAGAGAAAAAGAAAAATGGTTGATTTCAGGCTGGCACAGGAAAAGTATAAGATGGGCCTGGAATATCCTGTACCAGAATATAAAGATGCTGTGAAAAACTGGTGGGAGATGTCAGGTTCCAGGGCTCTCTGATTGAAGGGGGTTTTAGTGGCCAAAGCTGAGATAATTTAAAATTCAAAATAGAGGTAATAGTGGATTATAACTCATTAAAATAATAATTTATGACTCCATATTCATATATGTGAATGAACAAATGAGAAAGAAAAACAACTTCCTTAGAACTTTAGAGTGAATTAATGAATTCAGAAGAAACAATACATGGAAAAATCACTATTTAGCTTTCACTACAACAATAACCATTAATGGATGCAAACTAGTGAGTAAAAGCTTCATGAGGGATAAGATATTTACATCTTTTGAAATGTATCCCCACAACATACTTATTTTACAAAGGCAAAAGTAATAACTTTGTAGTAAGAAATGTGTAGACACTATTTTAAGCAATGGCAATGATCAAAATTAACATCATCAATATGGGTCGAATCTGTATCATGTGTGACCTTAATACAGTGCACAGAGAGAGATATGACATCACTTCACTATTATTATCAAACAGCCATATGGGAATCAAATAATGATGAAACATCAAACACGCTGAAACAGAGATGTTTACAAAATAACGGCTCTGTTATTCAGGTATATCAACTTCATGAAATTCAAAGAAGTCTGAGGAACTGCTCCACATTTAAAATACTAAAAACTGAATAAGTAAATCTATTATATGATATTGAGCAGGATCCTGGGCTAAATTTTTTTTCTTTTAAAAAATGCTATTTAAAAAAAATTGAAAAAAAAATTGGTAACATCTCTAGGTTAGATGAAAGTATTTCATGAGAGTTAATTTTTTTATTTTAAAAGTTGAAGTTAGAGTTGCTTTATAATTAGAAGAATATTTTGGCCTTATGAAAAATGCATAGAGATGTTTAGGGTTCATGGGGCATCATGTGAGTTTCCTAACGTCAAAGAATGTGAAGCCTTCTTGCAAGAATAAGAATCATTTTAAAACTGGGATGTAATTAAAAACACTTAGATCAGAATTAATTTTCTCTCATAAATTAAAGAAAGAAGCAAGAAGAAGATACTTTCTGGAAGGTTCAGGAAAATACCAATGTACTTTGCAATATCACTTAAATTGAATAGTATATAATTAGTGAAAATATATTTTAGAAGTTATTGTCAATGATTAATTCTTGTAAAGCTTGCTGTGAATGCAGGTTATGTGTTCACCTTTTCCCAGTTAGTCCAATACCATCAATGTTGTTAGCCTGTGCTAATAACATTTTTTCTGCTTTTTCAGTCAGTGCCTTCTTGTTATGTTAACTGAGATTTTCTCATTAAGTTTTAATTTCAACTTCATAAAACCATGTTCACAGAGTAAAATATTAGAGCATAATAAATAATTTGCTGTTAAGTGACAAATGAAAAGCAGAGGGGCGGGGGTCCAAGTGGGAAGCCCCCAGTCCTCAGTCTTGGGGTTTCATACTGTTTTCTCCATCCTGTGGGCAGGCGGTCTTGGGGAAGTGTGTCACAATTGGCCAGAAGTCTGTCCAGGATGGAAATAATCCAATCCTAAAATCAGCACAGAAATCCTGTTTTTGCAGTATTTGCCTCAGGCAAAGAATTATGGTGTGTGCTGCCTGCTAAAAGAGGAGCTACCCTGAAACTTTCAGGCTGCTCTGTTCTTGAACTTGTTAGAGCCCAGAGGGTGTAGACTGGAAAGGGTAGCCTGTGTGTAGAGATGGGGGGTTGATTTCTGCAGGGGTCCTCAAACTGTGGCCCGCGGGCCACATGAGAAGGTGTGATTTGTTCCCATTTTGTTTTTTTACTTCAAAGTAAGATTAGCCCATATCCCAAAATCCCAAGACCAGAGATGTTGGCGTGGATGTGGAGAAAAGGGAACACTTCTACACTGCTGGTGGGAATGCAAATTAATACATTCCTTTTGGAAAGATGTTTGAAGAACGCATAGAGATCTAAAAATGGATCTGCCATTCAGTCCTATAATTCCTCTACTAGAAGACCAAAAATCACATCATAACAAAGATATTTGTACCAGAATGTTTATTGCAGCCTGATTCATAATTGCTAAGTCATGGAAAAAGCCCAAGTGCCCATCAATCCACAAATGGATTAATAAATTGTGGTACATGTACACCATGGAATATTATGCAGCCTTAAAGAAAGATGGAGACTTTACCTCTTTCATGTTTACATGGATGGAGCTGGAACATATTCGTCTTAGTAAAGTATCTCAAGAATGGAAGAAAAAGTATCCAATGTACTCAGC
>CAUYPK010110957.1:0-14794 GCA_963574355.1 Loris lydekkerianus | reverse complement strand
CCATATACCTAGGGTGGCGGGTTCAAACCTGGCCCCAGGCCAAACAAAAAAATAGCTGAGTGTTGTGGTGGGTGCCTGTAGTCTCACCTACTTGGGAGGCTGAGGCAAGAGAATCACCTAGGCCCAGGAGCTGGAGGTTGCCGTCAGCTGTGACGCCAGGCACTCTACTGTAAGCAATAAAGTGAACTCTGCCTTTAAAAAAAAAAAAAGAAAAGTCATTAAATCAACATACATCTATGTCATCACAACAGTACAATTTTTTAATGTTCATATTTGTATCTATCTAAATTTATGTCTACATCTATCATCAATAATTTCCTTAGAATAGAGAAAATAGTCAATAAACATTTCAAATAATTAGCTATGTACTTCAAGAATGTTTTCAAATTTTTTATGAGTTTTTATGAAAATAAAATTAGAATAGGATTAAGAAAAATATTAGAAAAGAAATTAGAGAATAGAGGTCAAAGAATTATTTTGAAAATATTGTTATAAAAGGAGAAGAAACATAGGTTGGTATCTGAATATAATATGGGCTTAAGAAGATATTTTCTTTGATGGGAAATATTATGAATGCTTGAATTATTCTAGATATAAGTCATAAGATAGAAAAATAATTGAAGATAGGGAGGGGGACATTTCGGAACTGAGTTCCTGGAGTTAACAATAAAAGGGAACTAGCACTTAAATATTGTAGTTGATCTTAGATGTTAGGTCATCATATATGAAATGCCTAATTTCAATCAAACATTTAGTTTATTATATCTCAAACAAGATATAGTGCAATTAATCAAAGCATGTACCTAAATTATCAACACAGTTTTTCCATCTTAATGGTAGCTTGTGTATGCCAGTGGTGAGGAGGCCTGGAGAGCGAATGGCAATGAAATTGCAAAGGCTTTTTCACAGCTTGTTGAGAATTGACTATTTTTCCTTGCAAGAAGTAGTCCAAAGCCTGGAAGAAGTGGTAGTTAGTTGGTGAAAGGTCTGGTGAATACAGTAAATGACAAGAGTTCTCAAGTCCAGCTTTTACAATTTGAGCAGCATTGTTTGTGTGACATGTGGCCAAGCCTTGTCTTACAAGAAGACTGGCTTGGGCTATGTTGTCAAATCTCAGCTGTTTAATAACAAGCATCCTCATCATTCCATTCGATTGGTTGCAGTACCATCTTCTGTGTTGCCTGACAAGAGTTCATGAAGCTATGGTGGATAATAGCAGTCCTGGACCACCAAGGAGACACTATTAGCTTTTTTTGATAGAAGTTTGGTTTTGTTCTGTATTTCTTCACTTCTTTATCCAGCCATTGTGCCAAATACATGCAATTCTCAAAGAGAACCCATTTTTCACCACAAATAACAAGATGGTGTAGAAACAGTTAACCTTTGTGTCATGGCAACAAAGAAAGGCAAACTTCAAGACAACCTACTTGTAAATTAGCAGCAAGTTTTGATGTTAGTATTTCAACAATTTTGGACTATTTAAAACAAATATGCAAGGTAAAAACCACAGAAAAACAAATATGACCTGCAAAGAATCAACATCACTTAGTTCTCAGGAGCTTTCTATCATGTAAAGTCTACTTTATGCTTTCTGATGCCTGCTGGTATCACAGATGTTAATACTCAATAGTTTAGCACACCTTCCTTTGTGGTCATTACTTATGCTGTGGTTATTACTTATGCTTATTCTTTTAAATATAAAACTTGTATTACCTAACTTCATCCTTATTTACAGATGATGTGGAGATATGATTAAATGTTTTTATATTTTTACGTATGCATATATACATACACACTCATATATATGTGCACACACAAACACATATATATATTTTGTACTTACTTACTGCAAACTACATATTAGGTATTAATCATGTTAGTGAGCAAGAAAATAATTATATTATATTTGTTATATCATATAATGAATGCTATATAAAATGTGCCAAGTTATGTAATATTATATGAGAAATAAAATACCAGAAAAAGATTAATGAAGACAGTAATAGGAACAGCATGATGAATGAAAAAAACTTTAGGTGAATCTGGAAATGCAAATATTTGAAGTAAGAAAAAAAATAATTATATATTACTAGCACAATAAAAATGGGTAAGGAGAAAAATATAAATTATGATTATTATTAATATAGTTAATATATGGGTGTTAAGTTTACATTGTATTTATATGTAAAAATTAAATTTGTATAACTGAACATAGGCAACATGTTATAGTGAATTACACATGAGGATGAAATGCTATGTAATAGAAAAATTAATACCTCATCCACATAAATTTAAATTGTACATTAATCAGAAAGGATTACTCTTTTGAATATTAATGAGATCTAAACCCAGAAATAAGGAGATTAGAACCTGATATTAATATCATTTGCTTAAGAAAGACAGGTAGAAATGTAGTTAAAATAGCATTTCTTGAGTCAGGAAGAGTAAAAAGACTTCAACTTAGAATATAAGAGTTTATAAATTTTAAAATTCTTGTGAGGAGTGCCTCATTACAGTGTAGGAGATTCAACCTAAATATTAATAAATGAATATCTAAATATATAATTTCACTTATCTTTCAATAAATAATGAAATTCCACTGTTTAGAAAAGCATACACTTCCATAATTGACCATAGTACATATATCACAAGTACAAAACAAAGTATTATTATATGTGAAAATTCTAAAAATAAAATGAGAACTGTTTTTTTACTTATTACTCATATCATTTATATTACTATTTATAAATCTTTATATTAAGATGAAATAGGCCTAGAATTGTCTAATGAGATGTGTCTCAGTATGAGCAAATATCAGTATTTTATATTTATTGAATTGTTTTTAAGCAGTCATAAATATGAGATATATTTTTATGTTTTTTAATTATAAAATTGTGCTTATTTTATAAATAAATTTATTATTTTTAAAGAACTATTCATTTAAATGTTTACCTCCTTCAAGAATATGTTCTCTGTAATTCAATTCTATAATAAAGCATATACATAGTATTTATAATGATAGTTACACTTAAACATATTTGTTAATTCTTAAAATTTTTCTCAAAAATGTTTACCTCTTAAATTTCAGAAATTCTATGGTATTCTAAAGATTGAAGTTACAATTAAAATGTTATAGAAACTTAAGCAAATGGAGGACTCAGTTTAACTGGGAGATGAAGGTGGGGAAATATATGTATTTATGTAGATATAGCCAAAATCTAAAATAAGATTCTTTTAAATTTAAAATGAAAATTTCTTCCACTTAGTAACATGGACACTGAAAAATCATGGGTTTGTTTTCACAAAATAAAGTATGTAATGCTTGTATTTTTGAGTATGTTGACTAAAATTCCCTATCACATACCATTTTATAATCTCAATAAAGAAAAGAAAACAGATTTACGGTGAAATGTTTTTCTCTTTCTATTTTGGCTCTTTGGTCTGCCTCTGTTTTTTATTAGTTTGTTTTTCTTTTACTTACCACATTTGTATAACATATTAATGCATACTTTTCCTTTATTTTAGGGACATATAACCTTTCCAAAATTTACATACATTTTGTCTTCTAAACTTGCATTTATTTAATGTATGTTTTTGGAAATGCATTAATAGATGAAGCCTTAGTTTATACCATGTAATTGCTGTCAGGTGTTCTATTGCATGAAGAAAATGTATTCTTCTAGAAGACAATAGTTTGATTTGTTTTATTTAGCTATTGGAAAATGTGCTGTGATGGACATTTATGGATACTTTTCCTTAGATATGGCTGTGTGTCCAGGAATTATACTAGATGAATTTGGGCAATAGAATTCCCTTGTGGTCAGGGCATGCACTTCTGTTTGCCTTAAGTACTCTTCCTCTTGGCCCTCAGATTAAAACTTTTCAGATAGATTAATGCTGTGCCAGTTCGTTGGGGACAATAATAATATTTTGCTTTGGTGGTGGAGAATACTAGCACTAAACATATATTCCTGTTGCCTGGAAAGTTTGTAATAATTCAGGAAGCTCTGATTTCAAGATTAATTTTATCAGCACACTCCAGAGGGATGCATTAGCTCAATTTTCCTTCTTTCTGAAAACTATCGTGCCCTATAGCAAGTATCTAAATCCTGTTGTCTGATTCTTTGGAACTCTAATTAATTACAGTGCATAGGAAATTTTGAGAGTCCATGCTAATATGCATATGTATTTCAGTATTGGGTATAATAACCATTGTCTCTAGGTGGCCCCTCCTGGATTGTAATTTAAGGTGTATAATATGTTAACAGTGCAATTACTACAATACAGAATATCCTAAATGAGTCTTCATATGTCTTTAGTAGAGAAAGACAGAGATCTTGTTCTGCAGAGTAAATGGGTCTTTTTTTGTTGTCTTCATTGATCCACAATTGTTACTTTGTTCCCATCTGAAATTAAACCAATGTCTGTTTCCAGTCTCAAGGAAAACCTGAGACAGTAATCTTGATTTTATGTTTGTTTTTTGCATCACCCTCAAGCACACTAGAAATATTCTACTACTTTAGCATGGACAGAAATAACTAAATCAAAGAGATAGCCCTATATCCATTTTTTTCCTGAGGTACTTCTCTGATTAGGAGCATAGTCAATTGAGTTCCTGTGTTCCCCAAATTAACTAGTGTTTGTACCAGTCACTGCTAAGGTGGGACATGGAACCCCTTCTTACTCTTTAAGCTCTTTTTTTTATTACTAGTTATAACTTTTATTTTATATCCTGTAAAGTCTGTTGAACTGAAGGAAGAAGCTATGGAATGAAATATAATTTTTAAGAGTTTACTTGAGCCAAAGAGAAGACAGCTGCCTTTGAAAATACCTACAAGTTGCCTTAAGATTTGTTCTCTCTGGCCTTTGTTACAAGTAGCTTTTTAAAATTACTCTTTCAGATTAATATGAGGGTAGAAATGATTAGGATGCATTTTTTATGTTTATTAGATAGTCCAAGTTGTAGTTGTGCCCCTCTTCAAGGAGGTGTGCCATAGTCCCTTACATAGTCCCTGTTAGGTGACAGCACACTAATCCCCTCCCCACCATTGCAACTTGAGTTTCACTGTGCTTTTTCTTGTGTGAGAATATATTTGTCTACTGGTTTCATATTAGTATTGAGTACATTGAATCTTTCTTTTCCATTCTTGTGATACTTTACTAAGTAGAATGTTTTCCAACGCTATCCACGTTAATACAAAAGATGTAAAGTCCCCATCTTCCTTATGGCTGAATAGTATTTCATGGTATGTGTATGTCTTACAGTTTATTAACCTATTTATGGGCGGGTGGGCACTTGGGTTGATTTCACACCTTATCAATCATGAATTGAGCTGTATAAACATTCTAGTGCAAATATTCTTATGGTAAAATGATTTTTTTTTTTTTTTTTTTTTTTTTTTTTTTCTGAATAGTTACCTAGTAAGAGGATTGTGGGATTAAATGCAAGGTCTATTTTGAGTTCCTTGAGGATTCTCCATACTTCTGTCCAAAGAGGCTGTATTAGTTTGTAGTCCCACAAACGGTGTAAAAGTGTTGCCTTTACACTACACCCTCACCAGCATCTGCAGCTTTGAGACTTTGTGACGTGGGCTATTCTCACTGAGGTTACATGATATCTCAAAGTGGTTTTGGTTTGCATTTCTCTGATAATTAGAGACAATGAGCATTTTTTCATGAATTTCTTGGCCATTCATCTATCTTCTTCAGTAAAGGTTCTGTTCGTATCTCTTGCCAAGTGATAAACAGGATTGTGTGCCCTTTTTTTTTGTTGATTAATGTGAGTTCTCTGAAGATTTTGTTTATCAAGCCTTTGTCAGTATCTTCTCTCTATGCAAATATCTTCTCTCATTCTGAAAGTTGTCTGTTTGCTTTAATTGTGTCCTTAGCTATGCAGAAGCTTTTCACCTTAATTAATTAATTTATTTTGTTGTTGTCATTTTCAATGGAGTATTCATCATAAAATCCTTCCCTAGGCCTATATCATCAAGAATTTTCCCCATTGATTCTTTTAAAATTTTTATCATTTTGTATCTTAGATTTATCTATTGTGAGTCAATTTTTGTAAATGGGAAGAGATGCAGGTCCAGTTTCAGTCTTTTACATGTGATTGTCAAGTACAAGTCCATGGTGCTCAAAACAATGGGGCATTGGCACAAAAATGGAAATACAGGTCTGTGGAAGAGAATAGAAAACCCAGAGATGAAACCAGTGTCATATTGCCATCTGATCTTTGATAAACCAAAATATTTTATGCCTTTCAAAAGGAAGAAATCCTCCCCTACTCGTGCTATGAAGTTAGTATCACCTTGTAATCAAAGCCAGGAAAGGAAACAACAACAAGAAAAAACTATCGACCAATGTCCCATATGAATATAGATGAAAAACTTTCTTAACTAAATTCTAACAAACCACATCAGAAGCATATTAAAAAATATATAATCCACCATGACCAGAAAATATTCCCCATGACCAAGTGGGCTTTATTCCAGGGATACATATATAGTACAAAATACACAAATCTATTTATGTGATTCACCACATAAACAGAAGAAAAAACGAAGACCATATGATTCTCTCAACAGATGCAGAGAAAACATTTGACAAAATTCATTACCCTTTTATGATAAGAACTCATAACAAAATAGCATAGGTGGAACATACCTCAGAATTATAAAAGCCATATATGTCAAATCCACAGCCAATATATTTGATGGAGACAAATAGAAGACATTCCCACTTAAATCTGGACTTACACAAGGTTGCCCACCATCACCACTTCTATTCAACGTCCTAGCCAGAGCACTCAGATGAGAGAAGGATATCAAAGATATCCAAATGGTGGAAGAAGAGGTAACCCTAACCCTAACCCTAACCTTAACCCCATCTCTTTCCTGATGATAAGATCTTATATCTAGGAAATCTTAAAGATTATGCCAAGATATTCCTGGAATTGATAAATAAATTGAGCATACTCTCAGGTTACAAAATCAATGCACACAAATCAATAGCATTCCCATATAACAACAACTGGCAAGCTGGGAATCAAATTAAATACCTTTTATAATAGTTACAAAGAAAATAAAATACCTAGGAAAATATTTAACCTAGGAGGTGAAATAACTCTACAGGGAAACATACAAGTTACTGAGGAAAGAAATTGCAGAGGATGCAAACAAATGGGTAAATATATCGTGTTTATGGTGAGATAATAAACGTCCATGCTACCCAGAGTGAGCTACAGATTCAACTCAATCCACATTAAAATATCAAGGTTATCTTTCACAGAAATAGAAAAAATAATTTTATGCTTCTGATGGAAACAGAAAAGAGCCCAAACAGCTAAAGCAACGTTATGCACAAAGGGTAAATCAGGAGGCATCATTTAATAAGACTTCAAGCTATATTACAGGTCTGTGGTAACCCTAACTATGTGGTATTGGCACAAGAACATAGACCCTTGGGTCAGAACAGGAAACCCAGATATAAAGCCATCCTCACATTGGCATCTGATCTTTGACAAAGCAGACAATAATATACACATTCTCATAAATTTAGAACATTCATTGCACATGGATTATTATGATAGTTTCTCTTCTTTCCTGGTTACAGTCCTTATTCCACAAATTTTTCTAAGATTAAAATAATCATTCCAACTTACTTTTGATTAAGCTTTTCATATACTTTTAAATTATTTTACTTGTAATTTATCTGTATATTTATATTTAAATTTCTTATACACAATATATAATTGTGTACATTCCCCATCTACTCTTTGTCCCATTTGTTGGTATTTTGTGTTTAGTTGATACGGTTATCCAATTTGTGTTTAACAGACACATCATCCAACTGTGCTGTGCACACAGACAATTAACCTTAAATCAATTTATTTAAAGCTTACTTTTAAATTATATTAGGAAATGTTCAGAGTACTTTTTAGTCTGGGATTAAACTGCTAACACTAAGGCATAACAACTGATTACTCTACACTGTGTCCTGATTATTATTTCTGCTTATTTGGTCTGTCAGCTCTAATTGTTCTCATCTTTGTGAATTGCAATAATGTTTGCCCGCTGATTTCTGATAGTTGTTCCCTGACATGCTTGTTGTCCCTCTCTCTGTATCTCCTTCCTCTTCATTTTGGCCTGGAAACTCTAGCTACTTCTTTAAAATTTGATCTGGTTGCCTTTAACCTAGAAACTGTCAGTTTCTGTTTATCACTCTGTGCTGAGACCTGGAAACTGCTTATATGGATTGAATGAAGGAAATATTTCTAAATATTTAAGGTCAGTCTCTGTTCTCCATCATGACAGGAAGTAGACTTTGCCTAATTAACATTTCAGGAAACAAATAATCAATCCCTTTATACTGTTTTATTAGAAATTGTTTTTGAAAATTGATTAGCCATGCATTGTTGGGGGCACCTGTAGTCCCAAATACTTGGGAGGCTGAGGCAAGAAAATTGCTTAAGTCCAAGAGTTATAGGATGCTATGAGCTGTGACACCACAGCACTCTATCAAGGGTGACATAGTGAGACACTGTCTCAAGAAAGAAAAAAAAAAAAAAAGAAAATTTCTAATTTATGGTAGCCATGTGTCTAATCCTTTCACTTACAATCATAATACCTTCTCACCAGATAATATGAGATATACATGCAGAGTTTAGTGATGAAAAATCCTTAGCCTTTTGGAGATTATTTCCACAATGTAGGTCAATAGAGTATCACCTAATGACTTATTTGGTAAATGCCAGGAATACATTCAATAAAATCTACATACATTTCTGATCAGACCTCTTAGTGAAATAGGAATAATTTACATAATAAAGAATATATGTCACCACTTAACATACAACTTTCTACTAAAGGATGTAACACTTAAAGGGTTACAAATTGAATTCATAAATAAAAAAATAATAAATATACATGACACGTGAAATATCTGAATAGAACTTTACTGAAAATTATAAATGAGACTTGATTAAAAGGAAAAACATAATTTTCTTGGGTAAGAATTATAAATCATCTGAAAATATTCATTTCCATAAATTTGTCCATAAACAGTATTAATATATTTACTGTAAAAATCAGTGGTATTTGTTCATGTTATGAAGAATCCTAGGATTATTTTAAAAGAAAAAGGGTATGGGAATAAGTTTCAAAAGTTTTAAAGGAAGAATAGCAAAATTTGGGCAATCATTTGTCTTATGTTAGAAAAAATCCAAAGATTTAGAAAAGTTAAAATAATGTTTCTGTTACAAATTCCAGAAACTGATCCAAGGGTCTTGAAAATACTAAGTGGCACTTTAAATTAGGGCGAATACAATTCTTTATTTCATTATACTATACGGAAAACTGGCTAGCCATTTAAGAGACAGTTAAGTAATAGAACTAACTTATGCCATATGTAGTAATATCGTAGGGCCATGATACATTCATATAGACTTTGCCCCTTAAAACAACAGAAACATATACTGTCATAGTCCCAAAGTCCAGGAATGTAAAATCAGGTATCAGCAGAGACCATGTCATCCTATAGGCTTTTGGCAATACATTTTTCTTGTCTTTTCATCTAAACAATGAAAGGTCTTTTCCAGCCCAGCATCTTAGTCCCTGACTCCGGAGACTGCTCAAAGTCTCTTGCAGACTAGCCCAAGTTCTCCCAAGGTAGTTCAACCTGAGTGCCCACGTTCAAAAAAAGAAAACAACCCACAGGGAAGGCCTTCCCTATCTGCAATCTCTCTGTTACTGTAGCTATAGTTACCACAGCCGCCACTGGCCTCAGACTGGATGCAACCACTTGCCAATTCTCCTCTGCTTTTGGCCTCCTTCTGGGCTCCAGAAGCCTCCCACTGCCTTCCTGTATTCCCAAAGGGGTTTTTCTGGGCAAAGCTCACAAGCCAGAGGTGCCTGGAGTCTTCTGTCCCCAACCTCATCGCCAGGTTGCAAAGAAGCAGTTGCTGGCCGCCATCTTGCCTCCTCTCTGTCTTTTAGCTTCTTGAGGACCCAAGTAATGGCTTGTGGCAGCATCACTCAGAGCACTGCCTTCATCTTCATGTGGCCTTTTCTATGTATCTCTCTGCATCTTCACCTTGTGTTATAAGGACCACCATTGAATTTAGAGCCCACCCTAAATCCAGAGTCATTTCACCCCAAGAACCTTAATTGTATCTGCGAATTTCCTATTTTCATATAAGGTCATATTTTGAGGTTCTGGATAGACATGAATTGGGAGAGGGCACTTTTTAAATCGTATACTATACTTTAAATGCAGTATAGACTGATTTGTTTTTCATTTAAGAAATTTTTAGGGGGAAAGAACAGTTACTCAAATGACATTAAATACAGAAAATTCATCACATGAATATTAAGTATAAGAAAAGAACAATAACATAAGTCATTAAAAATGAACAAAGAGGGCGGCACCTGTGGCTCAAAGGGGTAGGGGACAGGCCCCATATGCTGGAGATGGAGGGTTCAAACACAGCCCCCGCCAAAAACTGCAAAAAAAAAAACCAAAAAACAAAAAACAAAGATATCAAGGTAAGATCAAGATTGTTGAAATTCCAGATGAAAAGGCTTTTGTGTATTATGTGAGTGATCTTGAAATTACATTCTAAGGCTATAATCTATTACACAGGTGAGCACAGATTTTTATAGTAAAATTCTGCTGAGTTTTATTACAATACCAAAAAACATAAAAAAGCTCACAAAATACTATTTAAATTATTTAATATCCATATAATGAATGCAAAGTTAAATGATGTTTGAAAAAATATATTAACTGTCAGAAACACATGTATAATATATTTAAACTACATAGCAGATTAAAAAGAAATAAATATAATATAATTAATTTATATACTGGAACAATAAAAGTAACTTAGAACTTTTTTTTTCCTACAGAATACAAATTTGAATCCAGATTCCTGGATTAATTGTGAGAGACAGATTTTTAATAACTCTTTTCTTTTTTCTCAGTATTATTTGGTCGGTTTTTGTGTAAATATGGATAGTGCTATTAATTTATATATTATTAGTATTTTCAAGTTTTTAGCATAGGTTAGCATGTTATTATTAAATTTTTAATCTCTTGAATATCTTGAGTTATTATTTTATGTTTTATAGCTAGAATAATGTATATCTATATCTTCATCCTTTTAAATTGATTAACCGACTTAAGTTTTAACTATTTTATTGATTTTTTTTTTTTTCAGGATATGTTTCTTAAAAAAGGCTCCATATTATTATTTGTAAAATGAGCTTGTCAAGATTTAGAATTATATATATGTATATTTGGGAATTTATATCATAGAAATCAATGTGGCAAATACAGAAGTCCACGTAATGGCTTTTCCCTGAGAAAATAATCAGTCAGGCTTAGCCAGCCAGAGCAATTAACTTAAGAGTTACATATTAGCAGTGTGTCCAGGTACATTTTGATGGTTGTTTCTAATGTTCACTTCAAAAATTGCACCATTAGCAGAATTTGTCCAAGCTAAGAAGAGAAGACTCAAAGCTTAAATTTATAAAACAGCAGACCCTGAGAACCAAGTATAATAATTCTCCTACACGAACTTTCAAAGTAGGCATTTCTCTACTTAATTTACAGTAGAGAAGTAAGCAGCATTTATTAGCGGAGTGGGATTGATGTTTTAAAAGAATATGGCCAGCGTAAGACCATAGGAGCTTGCCCTGGAGCAGGGCACCTGTGATAGCAGATCCCCATACAGAGCAGAGGAACAATTACAGTTGGTGAACAGGGCAGCATCTGCTGTGTGGGTGGCAGCCAAATACTGAGAGATATGTTGTGGAAACCAATTGAGATCATTTTCGGTTATGGGATAATGCAAGTTCTCTTTTGTAGAGTGTTATACTTAATTGTATTTTCAGACTATTCTATAATAAAAATGAATCGTATATATAATATTCATTTGTTATGATAAAAATTTTACTATCAACATGATTTTACATAAAAATTCATTCACTTAGGAATTCTAAAATAATCACGATATAACCTCATCTAGATTGTTTGAAATGCACAAGAATATTTTTTAAATGTAGAATGCTAACACACTATTTCAGCTTTACCTATTCAGTTTCAGAGTAGCAAGGAAGTGTTTATAAGTCCCTACAAATTCAAAACATAACAGAGCCAAGGTAAGAAATAAATTAATATTTCTGAGCCAGAAGCCTATCAAAAAGGCAAAATGATTCCAAAATAATGTGCCCCCAACCTCATAAGGTTGTGCCACACAACCTTTGTCTTGTGTGGAAAGCAAGACAAAGAATTTGTGGTCTTTTATTGTTGTGTTCAAAATATTAGCATACTAATTTTGGTCTACAACACTGGGTATGTGTTTCTTTTTTTCAAAATTACTTTGTCTAAGCTTCCATTTTTTTTTTTATCTGTTAATAGACAGACAATGCTTACCTCATTGTTTTTTAATAAATAGTATGTGAGAAAATGTACAAAAAGTCAATTAGCTTAATGGCCCATAGAAAATTGTCCAAAGGGAGTTATGATTAATATATGCTTTAAATATTAAGTATTAAAAGTATTAATGGCATTAATTATACCACTACCTTGGTAAAATAGAATGGATTCCAATGGTTTTTCTGATTTCCTAAAGAAGTCTCTTCTCTTCATTTTCTATGCTACAAGAAATTGTGAAATCTTTTAGATGTTTAATTAAGAATTCCTATATTCTTGTTATAATTACAGAAAACACATCAGCTGTGAACAAGCAGTATGCAAAACACGTTTCATAAAGCAAGTTCCAAGTGAGAGTAGTCTCAGCGGCCCCTGAAGGCAGTTACCAATCAGCTGACTACTAAGTGGTAACCTCAGCACTGTACTAGAAGCTTTGATCAAACATTAAAACCTTTTTTAAAACTGCTGTAATGAAAGAACTCATTTACTATGGGATAGGTTTTCTGTGTGTGTGTGTGCATGTATGTCTGTGTGTGTGTAAATGAATGAGCTCATACCCTTGAGAAAATAGAAACAATTAGAAAATAGTTAACTACTTATCTGGGAGTTTTATTATGTGTGGAGACAGCCCCTTTCTTAGTCTTAATTCAGGTTAGATTGCTAACATTTATTTATCTATCAACCTTAAGATCAGGAAGTTTTTACATTCAGGGGTCCTCAAAGTTTTTAAACAGGGGGCCAGTTCACTGTCCCTCAGACCATTGGAGGGCCAGACTATAGTTTAAAAAAAAAAAAACAACTATGAACAAATTCCTAGGCACACTGCACATATCTTATTTTAAAGTAAAAAAACAAAACAGTAACAAATACAATCACACCGCCTCATGTGACCCACAGGCCGTAGTTCGAAGACCCCTGCCTAACTCTTAATTGGAATAGTGGTTTGAGAGTCTACAAAGATATAAATTTCCCAACTCAACTGACCATATTTTATTGCTTTTGTGGAAAGAGAAAGTCCTGAAGAATTATCACTGGTGTTGGAATCCTTTTGCCTTTTTGATAAGGCTTCTGGCTCAGAAATATTAATTAGGTATTATTTTTAATACCTGACTGTGTCTCTTAATTGTATTCCATTTTTGATACCTAAAATTCTTATCATGTATCAGCTCTGCCACTTCCCATTCTCTTTTTTACAATCTAGTTCAATTAAATGCAGAAACAAATTTAATAGTAGCAAAAGCTATAATTAAAAGCCAGAGATAATGAAGTCAAATTTAAACTACTAACTGACATAGAGAGCCACTGTGTGATAGCTTGAAAAGTTTGCCTTTTAGCTAATGGACAAATATTCCAAATCATAGTACAAATGTAAAGTTTCATTATCATAGATATAATTACCTATAAAAGTTCACAAACTGAGCATACAAGAGCAGAAGACTTGCCTATAATAATGAAGTGGCAAATTATAAACATGTTGTGATAGGACTTGCAATTAATTGTACACGTTTCATCACTACCACACACTTAGACTTCCTCTACTTGCTTTTGTTGCTGTCTATGTGTCCTTATTATCTATCTTTCCTATGATTCCCACTATCTTTCACTCAGTCACCCTGTGGTTCTCTCTAACAAGGTTCCTGAGACATTTTTGAATCTGTAGGCTGTGCCCCACATTTCAAGCAAGACATTCCATGAAATCCTTTGGTTTGCCTCTCTAACTTCTTTTAAAAGCAGGAACAAAGTTCATAATTATTTCCTTATTTACATTTCCCATTATATGTACTATAATTTAATGTGAATGTGTATTAGATTATTACAATATTTGTACTATTATGAAAATTAGGAAGACATGAGTGAGAACAGGTCAGGTGCCTGAATTCAGGGAGAACAGAACTAAGGATTGTTTATGTATATGAAAATTTTTGTTTCTGCACTATTTATGATTGTGCATATGGCAAAGTTAATGAAGAAAATTCAAGTATTTAGCAGTAATGCAAAAATATACACAAAAGGAGGTTTTCTGGACTACAGGTGTATTGAAAAACATGGGGGAGCTAATGAGATCACAGAGGAAAAGAATTATATACTCAACTAATGCAACTACCTGGAAGTCATCTTCAAAACAGCCTACCTTCTGAATCACTTAGTAGAACCTATGTTTTATTTTTTTTAAATTTTTTTATTGTTAAATCATAGCTGTGTACATTAGTGCAATCGCTTGTACCCATTCTAAGATGCACCATAGATGTGGCCCAACCCATTACCCTCCCTCCACCAAAACCTCCCCCCTCCCTTCCCCTTCCTTGGCCCTTTCCCCATAGTCTTGTGCTATAGTTGGGTTATAGCCTTCATGTGAAAGCTA
>CAUYPK010110956.1:0-44948 GCA_963574355.1 Loris lydekkerianus | reverse complement strand
TTTTTTTTTTTTTTTTTTTGAGACAGAGCCTCAAGCTGTCGCCCTGGGTAGAGTGTCGTAGCGTCACAGCTCACAGCAACCTCCAACTCCTGGGCTTAGGCAATTCTCTTGCCTAAGGAGGCTGAGTAGCTGGGACTATGGGCACCCGCCACAATGCCTGGCTATTTTTTTTTTTGTTATTGTTGCAGTTTGGCCGAGGCTGAGTTCAAACCCCCGCGCCCTACCCACTGAGCCACAGGCACCTCCCCATAACTGAGTCTTAACAAAAGACAGATTAACAAAAGAAAAGCACAAACATTTATTTAATGTAAATGTAATGTGACTTGGGAGGCTTTGGAAATAAAGACCCAAAGTCAGGAGTAATGGCTCACATTTGTAATCCCAGCATGCTGCGAGGCTAATGAGGGAGGATCCCTTGAGTTTGGGAGTTCAAGACTAGCCTGAGCTATAGCGAGACCTCGTCTCTATTAAAAATAGAAAAATTAGCTGGGCATGCTGGCACCTGTAGTCCCATCTACTTGGGAGGCTGAGGCAGGAGGATTGCTTGAGCCCAGGAGTTTTAAGTTGCTATGAGCTAGGCTGACACCACGGCATTCTATCCAGGGCAACAGACTGAGACTCAGTCTCAAAAAAAAAAAAAAAAGACCCAAAGACACAGGTAAGCTTGTGTATGTTTATGTTCAAGTTTGAGGAAGAACAGATAATCATACAGACAAAAAGGTGTGATGTGGCACTAATAAACCAGGGAAACTTAACAAACCTATTTGTTTAGATTCTTCTCTGTGTCCCTGTGTCTTCACAGACAAGGATGTTTTTTACTTCTAGGTACAGGGAGGGCACCTCTCACAGGACAATCTTACCACCTGCTTCAGGGCAGAGAAACAAAGGGGAAGGGAATGGCCTTCCCACTTCTGCTGCTTTCTCAAATGCCAAGTGTCTTGAACACTATCAGAACAATCATTATGACCCTGTTGCCCAATGCCCACAAGGTCACGTGTTCCACACCCCACTACTCATGGCCCAGACTTCTAAGAGAACATGGGGCCACATAAGGGCCCTCCAAGCTGAGCCAAAGTTCACCCCCAAAGGAAGACAAGAGAGATCCCTAAGAGACTGGAAAAATGCACGGTTCATTCTGTGCTTGTGACCAGAGGTGACATTTACAGTGGCTGGGGTAACGCTTACAGCAAGACCTTTGGCATCTTGCATTATTAATGGCTTCTAAACTCCCTCAGGTAACTGTTTACTTGCCTCAAACAAAATCATATAGAACTGGTGTTATGGGAGTCCTGTGGACTTATCTGGAAAGACAATTTGCTGTGAAACAATATTCCAATAGCCTATTCTATCCTGGTGTCCAACTTAAATAGCTACTTGGCAAAGTGCTCCCTCATGATGCAAATATAGCCCCGTGTAGACAGTAGGGTCTTGGCCATCATATCACTGGCCATCTGTCCTGCTGAATTATAAATACAGCATCAGACAGATTTCTTCATCTCTCCCACAGTCAGGTCAGATAACACTCATTTTCCCTTATCTACAGGGGAGAACTCTAAATGGTTGCTCTCTAACCTGAGCAAAAATGATGTCTAAAATTGTTTCTCCTTGAGCAACTAAGTGAGCTGTTAGATGCCGTACCCTTCACTAACCCAGATCACTCTGTCTGTGTCAACAGTAGATAAGAGTTCAGTCCTTAATATTTGACGTGCTAGAGCAGATCTCAGCTTTCAAGGCTGTTTGTGGGTTTTTTGGTGTGATCTCCCTCTGCAGCTTTTTCTTTACAAAAAAAATGAAAAGATCTACCATGTACATGTGCATGTACTTTGGTTTGTTCACTTAAAAATAATTTAGGCTAATGACCCCTGAAACACAGTGGTTACGGCGCTGGCCACATGCACCGAGGATGGTGGGTTCGAACCCAGCCTGGGGCTGCTAACAGCAATGACAACTACAACAGCAACAACAACAAAAATAGCCCAGCATTGTGGCGGGCGCCTGTGGTCCCAGCTACTTGGGAGCCTGAGGTGAGAGAATTGCTTAAGCCCAAGAGTTGGAGGTTGCTGTGAACTATGATGCCACAGCACTCTACCAAGGGCAACATAGTGAGACTCTGTCTCAAAAATAATAATAATAATAAAATAATAATTTAGGCTCTGTGCCCATAGCTCTGTGGTTAGGGCGCCGGCCACATACACTGGGGCTGGCAGGTTTGAACCCAGCCCGGATCTGCTAAACAACAATGACAACTACAGCAACAACAACAAAAATAGTCAGCATTGTGGTAGGTGCCTATAGTCCCAGCTACTTGGGAGGCCAAAGCAAGAGAATCTCTTAAGCCCAAGAGTTTGAGGTTGCTGTGAGCTGTGACACCATGGCACTCTACCGAAGGGGATCTAGTGAGACTCTGTCTCAAAAAATAAAAAATAAAAATAATTAAAAATAGGCCAGGTTCAGTGCCTCACGTCTATAATCCTAGCACTCTGGGAGGCTGAGGCAGGTGGATTGCCTGAGCTCAGGAATTTGAGACCAGCCTGAGCAACAGCTAGACCCCATCTGTGTTAAAAAGAGAAAAACTAGCCAGGCACTGTGGCAGGTGCCTGTAGTCCCAGCTACTTGGAAGACTCAGACAGGAGGATTCCTTAAGCCCAAGGGTGTGAGGTTGCTGTGAGCTAGAATGCCATGGCACTCTACCCAGGGTGACAGACTATGTCTCAAAAAAAAAAAAAAAGAAATAGGCCAGATGTGATGGCTCATACCTGTAATCCCAGCACTTTGAGAGGCCAAGGTGGGAGGACTGCTTTAGGCCAGGACTTTGAAAACAGCCTGGGCAATATTGCAAGACTCCATCTCCACCAAAAACTTTAAAAGTTACCTGAGGCACGGGCGGTGCTTGTTGCTCAAAGGAGAAAGGCACTGGTCCCACATGCTGGAAGTGGCAGGTTCAAACCCAGTCCCGGCCAACACACACACACACACAAAAAAAAGTTACCTGAGGCATGGTGGTGCGTGCCAGCAATCCTAGCTACTTGTGAAGCTGAGGGGGGAGGATGGCTTGAGCCTAGGGGTTCAAGGCTACGGTGAGCTATGATGATGCCACTACACTCCAGCCTGGGTGACAAAGTGACAATAATAAAACAATAATAAAATAAATAAAGTAACTTGGCTAAAACCAATGAGAGCATTATATCACAAAAGAATTCATGAGGAGGGTAGCATAGCCTGACAGCGGTTTCTGAACTCTGAGTTTGAATTCTGGCTCCTCCCCTTCCCACTGTGCGATCTTAGTCAAGCTGATGAGTGTCTGGATTTCTTCCTTTGCCAAGGAGTAATAATAACAGTACCTTCTTCACAGGGTTGTGATGAATATTAAACATGAAAGTACGTGTAAAAAACAATGACTAATGCATGCGAGAGCAGTTTGTGGTGTGTGCAGGCTCCAAATATAATACCACTTTCCCTACCCAGGTTCTGAACAAATTCAGAAGTAAACAAAAAAGTAAGACAGAAAGAGACGAACATATCAGCTTGCTTTGTAATAAAGCTGATGCAAAAATAGGGTTTAGGGTTAGGACAACAGTGAGCTGCACTGCAGAATTAAGGTAACTTTCCCAGTGGTTGCATACACAGCTGGAATTAGTCCAGACTTACCAACATGGATGAGAGAGAGAGAGGCAGGCCCTGTTCCTCTCTAGGAAAGAGTAAGGGATGGGCTAAGAGAGTTGGAAAAAAAAAATCCTTCCTTCTGGAAAGTCAAGGTGTGGGAAGAAATGCCTGTCTGCCTAGCCCACTTCAATCTGTGGGTGCAACTCGATGCAAAATAATTAACATCTACTCAGGCCATATTGCACTGAACTGAGAGACCTCGGGAGGTCCACACCACAAGCCTTATTGCATGGAGGGACAAGGGTGCACCCCCTTTGTCTCCCATCATTCCCTTTACTTGGATGATGGGACATCCCTTTCCCTTGCCAGGCTTAGGGAGATCGGGCCAGTAGCCTGCAGAATCTTCTTCATGAATTCCTCCTCTGTGTTTTCCTCCCATGGAGCACCATTTCTCAGGGGTTCCCTGGTGGGCTAGTGGCTGGGATTCGGTGCTTTCACTACCACAGCCTGGGTTCATTTCCCGGTTAAGGAACCACCAACATCAATCTATATCAATATACAATTGATACTTCTGAAGGAACAGAGGTGTGCTATGCCTTTTGATGTTTGTTTTTATTAAAGAGTCATCTCCATGAAGTCTATGAGTAACTTACCAAACCTTCCCTGCCAATCCTGGCCTTTATTTTGATTTTTTTTTTTCTTTTTGAGATGGGATCTTGCTGTGTTGTCCAGGTTCGTCTCAAACTTCTGTGCTGAAGTGATCCTCCCCCTGCCTCAGCCCCCCAGGTAACTGAGACTACAGCCCTGTGCCAGCGTGTCTGGCCCCTGGCTTTTATTTTAACTCTCTCCCAAATCAGTTGCCTCCACAGCTCACTTGGTTCTTCACACAGGCAGCCTGTGTTTTTATTTCTATTTTATAAACTTGCTCCTTCCTCTTTCTCTCCACGTGGATAACCTGTCCTCAGTTTTTTGTTTGTTTGTTTTTTGGTTTTGTGCGTTTTATTTTGAGACAGAGTCTCACCCTGTTGCCCTGGGTAGAGTGCAGTGGCATCATAGCTCACAGCAACCTCAAACTCTTGGGCTAAATAAAGCAATCCCTTTGCCTCAGCCTCCTAAGTATCTGGGACTACAGTATGCCCACCACAACACCCAGCTAGTTTTTCTATTTTTAGTAGAGACAGGGTTTCACTCTTGTGAGAGGTTGAACTCCTGAGCTCAAGCAATCCACCTATTTCGGCCTCTCAGAGTGCTAGGATTATAGACATGAGCCACTGCACCCAACCCCCAGTCTTATCCTTCCATGTTCCTTCTATTTTCTGGAGGTCAAGAGGAGAATGAGGCTGTCTCCGTGCTCTGGTGGCCCCTTCCTGCCAGGCCACCGTGGGTGAGCTGAGGTCCTCTAGGGAAGGCCCCCCTCTGCCCGGCAGCCCTGCCTTCCAGCTCTCTGTCCAGCTGGGGTGGGTCTTGCCTCTTCTTGTTCTTCAGGCCTATGAGAAATAAAATCCCCTGCCCCCACTATAGTGTCCTTGTAGCATCTTTGGAGCCCTGTCCCTCCTATGGACAAACCACAGTCCCTTTATTAAGCTTTCACTATTCCCAATGTCAGAGTGGTGTGTCCTCTCACCCAGGACCCTGCATGAACCACCCATTAGGCAAAACACCCAGAAGCATTGGTTTCTCTTTGTTTGAACTGAAGCCCATGTCACCTGTGGATGATGACTCTGCCCTGTATGTTACCCAGGCTAAAAAAACTCAGAACACAAGTCTCTTTTAGACAAGGCTGCCATGAACCTGCCCTGCCTTGAAGGCCCTCCAGGGATTAATTATTGGCTTGGGGGTGAACTTTTCTGTTTTAGGGCTTCTACCTCCAGAAAAGTGGGCTAAAGCAGAGGGAGGCTGGGATCAGAGGGCCACAGAACCTGTATGACATATGACAATGCTTCCAAGAAGGTGGGAGGGTAGAAAGA
Organism: Loris lydekkerianus; assembly: GCA_963574355.1. Lineage (NCBI taxonomy): Eukaryota > Metazoa > Chordata > Mammalia > Primates > Lorisidae > Loris > Loris lydekkerianus. The sequence continues at coordinate 39,378 of CAUYPK010110956.1, read as the reverse complement.
TCTCAAGATAGCAAGTCACCAGGTAAGTACTCTTCTTCAGGCCAGGAAGGAAGTAGGCAGGATGGGGGTTGCAGGAAGCAGTGAGGAGCAAATCTCTTAGATAAAATGTGCGAAGAAAGGGAATTCAGAGGAGGTTTTATTTGGTTTGTTGGTTTTTACAAAGAACCAGGGCTTTACTGATTATATTGTTTTAAACATATTTATCTCTTGAGTTTTCAGCCAGATGTGGTGTCTCACACCTGTAATCTCAGTACTTTGGGAGGCTGAGACAGAAGGATAGCTTAAGCCCAGGAGTTCAAGGCTGCAGTGAGCTATGATGAGGCCACTGTCCTCCAGCCCCAGCAAAAAAAGAGAGAGAAGAAAACCTTGAATTATATGAGTGGGATCAACGAGCAGGAAAGGAAACTTGAGTTGAGAGGAAGGATATTCCAGGCAGGGGATGAGGCAGGAGGCAGGGAGAGCTGTGAAAGTAACTAGCGCATTTGGAGGAAGAAGAGCCAGCGATCCTAGTGAGCCAGGCCTCCGTCTAGGCTGCCAGACTTAGCAAATAAAAAAGCACATTGCCCCTCAAATCAGAGCATACGTACATAAAATCCAAATTTAACTGGACGTGCCATATTTTCCCTGGCATCTGTGCCCAACGTGCAGTACGTCAGGTCACACTGCCTGATGGCAGGAAGAAGCCCATGTACCTACCGGCCTCCGAGCTTCCGAGCGGTGGCAGCAGCCCCAAGCGGTGGACAATCTTGGGAAATGGTCCTGATGTTCTGTCCTCATGTTTACCTTTTTATTAGGGAGGAAAAGGGAAAGCACTGTCAAAGATGGGTATTTTTAATTCCTCAGGATGGGGGGTAGGGGATGGAATCATGTTCTGTTCCTGGTTCCTGCTGTACCAAGTATTGGGGATGATTAGTAAAAAGAAATCTAGGAAGAAATTTACACTCAGAAGAGGGCACGGCTGACGCCCAGCAACAGGCTTTTAACTCTTTTGCCCTCTAGTGGTCAAATGCCAGAGCGGGGATTTGAGTTTGGACTTCTCCATGGCCTAACTCTGCAGTGAGCGAAGGAAGCTCAAAAGACGTGGGAAGGGGCAGGTCCCGGCAGATCCCAAGCCCCCAGACTATCTTGAGAGGAACGTGGGTGCAGGACTGAGTGTAGGACACTGCCGCTGCTCCCCGGGAACCTCTTGCTACCTCGTGGGGCTTCCCGCCTAGTGAGGGAGAATCTGGCTTCTGGCCCTGGGGACTAGAGTCGGTTGCCTTTATTTCCAATCATGTACCCAACAAATATTTCTGGAGTGCCTACTACATGCCAGGCCCTGTGCTGGTGCCAAGCAAAACACCTGACATCTTTTCATTATGATCTGGAGTAAAACCCAAAGAATTTGCACGGAATTCTAGGAATCGTGCCCAAAGAAAATAGAACACACAGCTAGGCACAGGCTGGAATTTTAGAATGGTAAAGGGATGTACATGAGCAATGCCTTTTTAGTGAAACTAGAATTTCCTTGCCACGTCCTTTCTTTATGACTCACACACACAGGGTCTCACCCATCTTTTTGATCAACGGTCATTAGACTTCTTACAGCTATTTATAATTTGGCACATGGTAATCAATCAGAATTGCATAGAGTACAAACTTAATGCCGTGTGATGTGCCGTGGGCCATTCCTGACTTACGAAAAGAAGAGGTCTTGGCAGAAATGTTGAATTTTTTTCCCTTTCTCTAGAAAATACAGTGCACTGTGGAGTTGCTGACACTGAAAGAATGTTACCAACAGAAACCTATTAGAGTTGATTTGGAAATACTTGGGCTTATTTGTGGAGTTGATTTAGAAATACTTGGGCTTATTCGTTGTGGTGAAACTGCAAACTAAATCAGTATAAAAACCCAGGTGAATGTTGATATGTAACCTGAGTTGGTTCAGCTGTATGGGACCATCTTCCCAACTTCTGCCCCACATTCTGGTAATCCCTATATCCTGCCAGTTTTACTTTCTGAGTATTTCTCAAATCTGTGTTTTATTTTTTTTTACCCTTATTATCTCCTCAGTTCTAGGTCTCACATCTTTTTCCCTGAACTATTATACACAAATCAGAAACGTTTTTGTAGTCTCTTTCCCTGCTTCTCTCAAATCCATTTTCCACATAGACTTATGTCAAACACAAAATGGATCACGCCACTGCTCCATTTTTATCGTATGCATGCTCCATAGTACTTACAGGACCAAGTTTGAGCTTTTGGTGCACTGAATGCATGGGGCGTCCACCTGCCCTGTCACTCTGTCATCTTTTCCCTCACATCCCTGCTGGGGCTCTTGCAGGTGGCCTAGATTGGTTTGGGGACCTGTTAAGTGAGTATCCAAACATACATTTACTTTTGTGCTATGTTGCTTATGGGTTTTCTTCATGGTAAACCAGGTAGCCTGAGGTGACCACATCCTATTCCAAATATGTTATGACTCTATTGTTTTAAGAATCCCATTGTCAGCGAGTAATATGTTGATCAGATTCCAGAGACTTCCTGCCCTAACTTTCCCCTACTTCTCAGAAACATAGAATTATCTAATTCTCTTTAGGTGCTCAGGGTTGAGTTAATTGAATTTTAACCTTCACATAGAAGAGTAGTGCTTTGGTTATGAAGGCCTGGTCTTTATATTTTGGAATTAGTTACTAATGGGGCAAGGGTGGGTAGTACCAGTCTTTCTAACTGGGAGAGAAAATGATCCCCAACATCCTTCCTATGATGACCATATTCCAGTATTCTAACTCTCCAAACCAGGCTGGCAAACTTAATATGGCTGGGCATACTCATCCAAACTTATTTTTGATATTTCTATTATGTTCAGATTACTGAGGGCACTCTGTTTTCTTTTCTTCTTCTTCTTTTTTTTTTTTTTTAGACACAGAGTCTCACCTCCAGCTCTTGGGCTTAAGTGATTCTCTTGCCTCAACCTCCCAAGTAGCTGGGACTACAGGTGCCCACCACAATGCCCAGCTATTTTTTGTTGCAGTTTGGCCGGGCCAGGTTTGAACCTACCACCCTCAGTATATGGGGCCAGCGCCCTACTCTGAGCCACAGGCACGGCCCAACTCCAGGTATTTTCATTCAGAGCACTACAGACATCGAAGTAAAGTGCCAGGATTAATTCCCTGTGAGGAAGGAAGGAATAGCTTCTCCATATTACTGTGTAGGAGTGAGCCCATAACTCCTAAAGGACCTTGCAGTTCAGTAATGTCACTTACCACCTTGACCTAATAGGTCATATGTCAAGGTGCCTTTTGGGGATCTTGATCCCCACTTGGGTGACAGAAGTTGGTTTATTAGATCAGTCTTTTATGACCAAGACTGATAGAATTGCTATCCTATCATTTTATGTATTCCCTTAACACATTTGAATGGCTCTTCCAATGTGCCAAACATGGTTCTCCATTATCCTTACAAAAAACACTATGAGACAGGTACTATTTATTCTTCTGGCCATTTTGGAGGCAGGAACGTGTCTTGCCCATGGTTGCACAGTGAGTAAGTGGTGCAACAGAAATTCAGGCTTGGGCAGAGTCTGTGCCTTATCCATCCTGACACTCTTAAAGAAACATTATCCTGACACTCTTAAAGAAACATTAACGATCATCGCTGCTAAAACCATGAGGTCCCCTTGTCTTAGGGCTCGCTGTGGACTCTATGGGGGCCCTTGTGAAGGTGAAGCCTCAAGACCCAGGCTGCAGTCTCATAGTGGAGTGAGCATCTGTGCTGCAGGAAGAGAGGGAAGCACAGAAATCTCCCTTCTCTTAGTACAATGGAGGGGGAAAGAGGCTCCAGCGTGAGTTGACCTCCCTGCCTAACGTGAACTTCAGTTGTCCAGGGAAGCTGAAGGAGGAGAATTGAAATATAATTTGTCATCGAGAGAAGTCTCAGAGCTTATCTAGTTGGTTTTACAGATCAGAAACCTTTGGGCTCAGAGAGGTTAAACAGCGACTGGTCAAGACGTTAGGACTAAAGAGTGAGCATGAAGGTTTTTTTCTGCATAAACTGAGAACTTGAATGAAACAGCACTTCAGCATTTCGGCAATTAGTAGTGTTTTCTGCTTCTGTTTTATCTTTTGATTTTTCACTCACCAGGCCACATTTGTTGTTGATTTTCTTTTCTTCTTCTTGGATAAATACCGTGTAGTTCGATAGTTGATATAATTTCTGTGTAATAGGGACTCGAACTTAAGTAAAATGGATGGCTTTAACTTGTGAGAAGATTTAAACCGGGGTGGGCAGGTTGCTGGGCATTTTCTCTTGTGAGCAAATAAATGTAGAATGGGGGAAGGTGTGACAGAAGAGCCCCGTGAGTCCCTGCAGACACACCCCATGAACGGAGCGCCTTTATCATAGCTCCTGAGTGCCCTGCTGCTCACCTCTGCCTTTCACAACAGCCTCCATTGCCCACAGAATCACTCTTCTAAAGTACAGAGTGGGTCCATTCAGTATTTACTGACAATAGGATACAATTTAAACTTCCCATTTGAAATGCTAGAAGCCTCAAAATTGGCCCTTCTCTCTGTCTCTACCCCCATCAGTACTTTTTAAAATGTCTTTAATCCCTCCCATTATCCATCACCACTCCCTACGCCTCACATTCCCCAATGCAACACGTCCGATTCAGAGTCTGTCAAGGCACTGGGTCCTGCAGGTTGGATCCCTGGACTTGAAGGGGTCTTCCTTGTGTGATTTACCTGGTCAAATTATATTTGTTCTTTGAGACCACGTGACACCTTCTCTCTAAGCCTTTCCTGCTCTTCATGAAGGTGGTGTTTCTTCTTCTATGCTGTTTATGGCTCTAGTAGAAACCATCTCTCTCTTCTTTCCCTAATTAAGGGAATATAGAATAACCTTCTCAGACCATAGGATTTCTTTATTGATCCCTTCAAGCAAAAAATAATTCACTCAGCAACTATGTAACCAGGAATTGTGGTAGGGGCTAGAGATCAAATGTGACTAAAAGTGGCTGGGCTCCTGTAGCTCTGCAGTTAGGGCACCAGCCACATGTTCCAGGGCTGGTGGGTTTGAACCCAGCCCCAGCCAGCTAAAAAAAACAACAGCCACGCATTGTGGCGGGTGCCTGTAGTCTCAGCTACTAGGGGCAAGAGAATCGCCCTAAGAGTTTGAGGTTGCTGTGAGCTATGATGCCATGGCACTCTACCAGGGGTGACAAAGTGAGACTCTGTCTAAATGAATAAATAAAAGTGGACTAAAACTAGTCTTACTCTTTTGAGACCTCACAATCTCATGCTTACAAATAAGCAAATAATATCTTATAAATGTCCATAATTCTGTGCTTACAAATAAGCAAATAATGTGTTATAAATGTTCATAATTCTATGGCTTCTCATCAATTTCAGCATCGTTGGCACTCAACATTGGCAAATGAGCACTCAGTACTTTTTTTTTTTTTTTCTTAGAGACAGAGTCTCACTTTATCACCCTTGGTAGATTACTGTGGCATCACAGCTCACAGCAACCTCCAACTCCTGGGCTTAGGTTATTCTCTTGCCTCAGTCTCCTGAGTAGCTGGGACTACAGGTGCCTGCCACAACACCTGGCTATTTTTTGTTGCAGTTTGGCCAGGGCCGAGTTCGAACCTGCCACCCTTAGTATGTGGGGCCAGCACCCTACCCACTGAGCCACAGGCCCCGCCCCAGCACTCAGTAATTTTTTTGAACAGTTGAAGGGGTGAGAGAATAATGAGATCGATGAATTGGGCACTTATGGCCTAAACCCATGCTCTCCAAACTACGGTATCTTACAAGGTAATTTGAAGAATTACTTGAACAAAACATTTTCGTTTTTAAAAATAATTATACATTTACTATACTGTATATAAGAACATGGATAACTATTTTATCAAACATATAATTTAACAATATTAGATGAGAAAAAGCTTATTTTTTTATAAAATAAGCTTGGCCTTTGTTGCCAAGGTTGGGGTGCAATAGCATGATCCCAGCTCACTGCAAACTCAAACTCCTGGGCTCAAATGATCTTTCTACTCCAGTCTCCCAAGTAGCTGGGACTAAAGGCACATACCACTATGCCTGGCATTTTTTTTTTTTTTTTTAATACATAGTGTCTTGATATATTGCCCAGGCTGGATTTGAACCTCTGGCCTCAAGCGATCTTCCCTTCCCAGCCTGTCAAGGGCTGGGATTACAGATGTGAGCTACCATACCCATCCAAAAAACTTCATGTTTTAAGTAAGTCAGTATAAAGTCAATACTAATAGAAATGATAATGATTTGACCCCATCACCTCTTAAAGGCCCCCACTTTTCAACACTGCCACATTGGGAATTAAGTTCCCAATTTGGGGAAAAAGATGAGTTTTGGCAGGTACAAACATTCAGACCCTAGCAGAAGAGAAATTATTGAAGTTTAGGAAACATTTAAGGTAATTTTCACTGTTTCTTTTCATTCTTTCACTGTTTCTTTTCATTCTTTTCCTGACTTCAATCTATATAAATTTGCCATTAGAATTTTTGGGACCTCTTAAAATAAATCATTTGACTGTAAGAATGTGTAACCAAAGGCAATTTATTAAACCATTGCACTGAAATCTTTAAAAAGACAGGACAAAGAACATTGCACATGTATGTGTCTGTTTTTAAAATGAACCAAACCGTGCTTATTATTTATTTTTGTTTCACAAGGGATTCTGTCAACTGTCTACTTGAATTGCCTGATTTTCATAGGTTGTGACTCATTCAAGTGACAAAGAATAGACATACCCATAGGCAGGCTGGGTTATTATTTATATATAAAAGTAAGGGAGAATAGGAAATGGCTTTCCCAGGCCTCCTGAGCAGCTGGGCATGGTTCTTTGACATTTAGGGTGCAGCAGAAGCTGCATCGGATCAACAGCAATTCCGGGACACCAACAGGAATCTGTCCTTTTGCACCTTGGGTGACCAACTCAACCCAGTTGTCCTGGGACTTTTCCAGTTTTGTTTATTGTCTTATCTTTTTGTCTGTTATTTTTATTTTATTTTATTTTATTTTATTTTATTTTTATTTATTTTATTTTATTTTATTTTAATTTTATTTATTTTATTTTATTTTCGAGACTGTCATCCTAGCTAGAGTACCGAGGTGTCAAAGCTCTTAGCAACTTCAAAGTCTTGGGCTAAAACAATCCTCTTGCCTCAGCTTGCCAAGTAGCCGAGACTACAGGCTGCACCGCTATGCCCAGCTAGTTTTTCTATTTTTAGTAGAGACAGTCTCACTCTTGCTGAGACTGGTCTCTAAATCCTGAACTCAGGTGATCCACCTGCCTCTGCCTCCCAGAGTGCTAGAATTATAGGCATCAGCCACCGCATCCAGTTTCTGCATCCTGGGAACACCCCACCCTACCCAGATCCCTTTTCTATGCATTTCATATTTAAATTCTGTAAAAAAGAAGAATGACTGGGTTTGTTAGTCTCTGGCCAGCCAAGCCTCTGAGCTCCCTGGCCAGGACACAGCCAGCTGAGCCCTGCTCCCTGGACCAAGGGAGGACTGTAAAGAGTAGGCCTGGGAGTGTTACCAGTCAATCCTTCTGGTCCTTTTAACCACATGAGTTTGCAACAGAGTCCTGGTACTGGGTGGAAGTGTGTGTGGGATGAGGGAGGGGTTGGAGGGACAGGGAATTGAAAATCAACTTTTTCTTGTAAATCAGTTCACCCTTTTCACGTTATGAATTCAATCATGTGTTACACAATTTAGGCTCCTGATATAGTGCTATGGAACCCTGGCCCAACCTGTAATTACATATTAAATATTTTATCCCATTAAATATTGTCCAGCTGAGAGATTGTAACATTTGCAAAAAGGGAGGTTTCCAAAGCAAAAAAAATATCATGTGGAAAATTGTAAGCTCTGGGGACCCTGGGGACAACCAGCCACCTTGGCTTAGGGCACAGAGGCTGAGCCCTGGAATAGTTGGAAAGTACGGAAGGGCTGCTTCTTCCTCCCCTGATTTTCAGCACTCCCTCTGCCCGCTTGGCTTCAGAAAGGAGTCCTTTAGTATTAAAACTGTTTTCCCATCTGCAAGGCACAGAAGTATAGCAGCCCCCCGCCCCACCCCCGCTTCCGCCCCGCCTTACATTCTGCAGGCGAGGGCGGGGAGAGAAAAATAAGATCGCTGTGAAAATGCTTAACTTCTGGAGCACGTGATTGGCTTTCAAGGATTCTGTAAAACTCGAGGGTGCGGCTCCTTGAAGAAGCTGAGAACTCAGCTTTGCTGTGGGGTTGGGCCGCTTCAGTGCCTCAGACCCCCCCCCCCAAACCTCCAAGCACCCCCAGCCCATCTAGACCCCTGAACCCCGCCCCCAGAGCAAGAGCCACCGGCGCCACAGGCAGGTGGCCCAGCCCAGGGTGCTGGGTGACCCTGTGACTTGCAGCACGACCCCTTGGCCTGGGGTGGGGGAAGGGAGACTCAGAAAAGCTGAGGCCTTTGCACTGCCCCCCCCCTTCATTCTCCCTGTCTCTTTCAAAGTGTGTGTGACTGTCACTCACTGAAGCTGAGACCTTATGAAAAGGAGAACAAACAGAAACACACCTAGATGCGCTGTTGAAACAGCTCCTATTAGAAGCCTTTATCTATCAGAGAAGCCTATAGGAGTGATCAGCCCAATTTCACCAGTTTCCCCTGCCCAGACCGGGAAGGTGAGGTGCCCTGGATTCCAGAGGGGGAAGGAAGAACAAAGGCTCAGGAGAGGGGCCAGTAAGGAGACCATGCCTGGGCTCAGTCAACCCCTGCCAGGACCCCCAGCGCCATTTCTCAGGCCTCTCCTGCGCTTTATCAGGGCTGGCCCTCCTGGCCCCAGCTGCCGGGGACGGTCCCTGGCTTTGCTGTCCTAGCACACAGACTAAGGGGTAAAGGGCTCCATGACCAGAGCTGACTCCAGGCTGTAAAAGCAGCTGTGCCTCCCAAATGATACCTGCTTTAAAACCTTGATTTTATTCTCCATTTCAGTATAGCAAAAAGAATTAGAAGAACTGAGAGGTTACCCAGGGTGATCATCTGTGACTTCAGTGGTGAGAAAAGAAGATTAAAGCTCCTGATACCTTCAGCAGGTGTAACAGTGAAGGATGGGTAGGAATCTGGGGACAAGACAGATGCACAAGTTGGAAGCCTGACTCTCATGAACCCTCCAGGCCCCAGTTTGCTCATCTGCAGAATGGAGGTCGGGTAGCTGATAGGGGAAGAGTAAGCTGCAGAATCCCAGCTTTCGGGCAGAGTGATTTGTCTCCTTTGTTCTTATTCCCCTCCATAGCTCACTGCAAATTTAAGGGAGAACAGGTAGAAAAGCTCAGAAAGTAGGCCAGGGAAGTCCCCTTTCACCAAGTACTCTTTATGGAAGGAGCTGACAATGATGGTGCCTCAGTGTAAAGCAAGGTAGTACATGGGGCAGTCGAATTTCTGCATCCCACCTGGGGCCTTACATGCTGCAATTTTCACCTAAAAGTTGCCACCTGGAATCCAGACTCCATGTGTTCGTGCCAGCGAGCAGAGCTGTGGGCTGCTTTCTGGATGATGTGCTGGGCATGTGGCAGCTCTCTCTGCAGTGTGGTGCAGGCCTGGTTCTTGCTCCCCAGCATCTTCTAACTTAAAGTACATAAAAGGAGGCTTGGCTCCTGTAGCTCAGTGGCTAGGGCGCCAGCCACATACACCAGAGCTGGCGGGTTTGAACCCAGCCTGGGCCTGTCAAACAACAATGACAACTACAACCAAAAAATAGCTAGACGATGTGGCAGGCACCTGTAGTCCCAGCTACTTGGGAGGCTGAGGCAAGAGAATCACTTAAGCCCAAGAATTGGAGGTTGCTGTGAGCTGAGACGTCAGAGCACTCTACCAGGGGTGACATACTCTGTCTCCAAAAAAAAAGGATAAAGGAACCCTGATAAAAATCAACATCAATGGATTCTCTTAAAAAGAAAGCAAATACGTTGGCTCTAAATGACATTTTATGTTATGTAACCACGTAAGGAATTTGCATGAAGGGGCAGGAAGAAAGTTCCAAGACATTTGATAGGGAAACTTGAATGCAGGGTGTGTGGGAGGGACTTTGGGCCACCTCGCTTCTTGTGTGGGAGGGTCCTCTCGGAGCTGCTGGGATTTTTAAGGACTCCAAGTAATGGAAAATTGGTTACTAGCCTCAGGAAAGAATGCTAAAGATGTGGTCATATTACCTGGTCATACCTGTGGGGCCCTTGCTCTTAACACAGAAAGACAAATTCTCTTTCAATGGATGAATCACACAGAAATGTTATCATATTGTGGAATTTGCGTTTTCCAATGCGAAGTTGTTGATAGAGCTTATAAAACAGCTGGGATGAAGCTCATACCTTTGCTTTAATTTTTGCTTAGAATTCTCTTATAGGGTCTTTGTTGGGGAACTCAGCATTATTCTGTTTATTTCACATTTGGAAACCTGAGGAACACATATGCCTTATCTTGGATCACCCATAGGTGACCATCTGTGCTAGTTTGCCAGGGATAATCATGGTTTCTTATTGCCCAGTTGTAATTATTAATAGTGTCACTTTCCCATCTCACAAGTTCTCCAGTTTATATTTAAGGATAAGGTCACCCTAACCACCTGACACATTGCTATCAAAACCAAGACTGGAGATCCTAACATTTCACATTCATCACATCATCCGCTTAAGCAAATGTTTTCCCAGTTGTTACAAGTCCTTTCTTTCTGACTTACAGGGCGACACACACAGTAGCCTGTCCCTTAGGAACTGTGCTGTATAACACGTCAAACATAAGCTCTGGTTGAAACATTTTTGTTGACTTGTTTGTTTTTCCACTTTATTTTGTTTGGTTTGACTCTGACAGTGATCAGTGGAAAAGGACATTTTAAGGACTTCAGCCAGCCTTTATTTCTTTTGTGTCCTAATGCCAGGTCATTTTCAATGATCTCGCTCTAATAGGATTTAAAGGGTAAGAAATTCACCATGTATCAGAGCAGTTCCACTTATGTTGGGTACTACCAATAATGTCTCTCTTGAAAACCTCACATAAAGGAAGCAGACTTGCTTTCTACAGCCCTGTAATTAAATAGGCCTGCTGAGAAGTCACATGGGATTGTTTATGATTCTTGTAATTAATTCCCATCACGGTGGATGCCAGTTACGCTGTGTCATCAAAACCAATAATATTCCAGTCCTGTAAATGGTGACTGCAAAATCGCCATTTGTCTTTTTAGCACTCTCTTATCTCATCACTTTCTTTTACATGATACTTGTTGCATGGAGTCATAAATGGCAACACATGGAGCCATTAACGAAGCAATAGCCTTGCACCTTTCCCAGTCACCACTCAGAGGTGGGGTTGAAAACTCAGCCTCCTGCTATCATGACTGTACTGTAGTTCTCTCTATGACTGGAGGAAACTCAGATTTCAAGTTCTTCCTGCTCATCTTATGCCTTCTACAGCAAATTTCAAAGTACAGCAGTCGGCAGATTGGATTGTAATAGCAATTTTTAAACCCAGAAATTGAATTAAACCCAAAAGAATGACACCTGCTTATAGTTAGAATAGTGTTTCTTCCAGAAAGAACATCTCCACAGTGACAGCAATGACAATAGAGCATTTTCCATGAAGATCTGAGTTATACAGATCTTGTATAGAAGCTGATACAGAATATAGACACTGTTTTCCAGAGAAATTGACCACTAATGAGAAAATGTTAGTGAGATCTCTGTACTTTGAGAAGCCCAATAGCCCTGCAGTGGCGTTAATATAGCACCTTCACAACTTACTTTCTTAAGGAGGAACACACAGTGTAGTACAGTGGTTACAGCACCAGCCACATACACAGAGGCTGGCAGGTTCGAACCCAGCCTGGGCCAGCTAAACAACAATGACAACTGCAACAAAAAATAGTCAAGCCTTGTGGCGGGCGCCTGTAGTTCCAGCTCCTTGGGAGGCTGAGGCAAGAGAATCGCTTAAGCCCAAGAGTTGGAGGTTGCTGTGAGCTGTGACTCCACGCCATTGTACCTAGGGTGACATAGTGAGACTCTGTCTTAAAAAAAAAAGAAAAAGGAGGAACAAAGGGCAAGTAACTAGTCCAATAGATGCTTTTCTCTGTAGAATGGGAAAGTTTGACTATTCCAGAGAACATATTTTACAGTAAATAGATGTCTAGATTTCATGGTCCTTAATGATTTATGTTAATTACCTTCCTCCTAATGCCTCTGTCTTTTGTGTGTGTCACAAAGAGTTTTGCTTCCTGGAATATCCTCAGAGGCTGCAGGCTGCTTTGCCTGTGGGGGAGGGGAAGAGGCCTAGAGCAGAGAAAGTGACCTGGTAGGAGAGCTACCCGCAATTTTCTTATCAGGGATCAACAGAGCCCTGTAGGGCTGTACTTTCCAAATAGCCGCAGGGATGCATAATCTACATCTACAAATGGACCCTTTTTTTGCCTGGATTGAGCTAGCCAGGAGGGGCCCCAGCCAGGGGCCTGGTGCTGTTTCTGGTAGCCAACTGCCATTGCAGGCCTGTTGCCGGTTCCTTTGGCCTGGGATTTTTGCCTCTGTGCTATGTCAAGTGACAGGTAGGAGCTACTAAGAGTGGGCTCTTCCCGCACCAAAGCAAGTTAATTGGCTTCAGAGCCCAAGGCTGAGGGACATGTAATTTAGATGTAGTTGAGGCTGACATTCTGATGTTGTGCAATCTCTCTCTCTCTGCCCCCTTTCTAGCATTAATGATTTGAGTATAAATATATAATAGTTATATGAGAATCAGGATAATCTGGACCTGAGGGTCTGTACCTAAGGAAATAGTAAGGTTAAAACCAAGATCCTCCTGGAGTTCGTCCCCAGGCCACCAGCACAGAAACTATGTGAGATTTGTTCGCCTTACAGCAAGATTAGCTGGTAATTCTGTTGCAAAGTCATGGAGACCATAATTTATCTGCCTTATCTGCCCTGTAAACCCAACTACCTGTGTTAAAGCTGTCAAGGTTTCTTTTCTTTTTCTTTCTTTCTTTCTTTCTTTTTTTTTTTTTTTTTGAGACAGAGTCTCACTTTGTCACTTTTGATAGAGTGCTGTAGCAACATTGCTCACAGTAACCTCAAACTCCTGGGCTCAAGCAATTCTCTTGCCTCAGCCTCCCAGGTAGCTGGGACTATAGCTGCCCGCCACAACACCTGGCTATTTTTAGAGACGGGGTCTTGCTCTGGCCCAGGCTGGTCTTGAACCTGTGAGCTCAGGTAATCCACCCACCTCGGCCTCCCAAGGGCTGGGATTACTGGTGTGAGCCACCTCACCTGGCCAGGGTTTTCATTTTCTGAAAGATTCATCACATCTTCCTGGATTTCAAGAAAAATCCTGTTTGGAGCTGAGGGGCTCTCTTCTGCTCTCCTGACATGAGTATAATTCACTCTCTGGAGTGAATATTTTCCTTTTGGTCTATATTTTTTGTCCTTTGGGGACTTCCGCATCTTTATGTTCTTAATGCCCAAAATATGTCTCTCATGCTGCCAAAACACAAGTCACTGGAGGTCATAATCTGGAGGAGAGGCCAGCCATTGTTCTGCAAACATTCTTGATCTCAATCCATCTAAAACCTCACCTGAATGGCTTGTAAATTGGGTGAAGGCATGGTCAGCAGATAACCAGTGTCTTTTTCTCCCCTCAAGTGCTGGGGCCACTGCAGATTTCGAGACTGGAAAGCCGGGGAGCTAACGTTGCTTAGATTATTCTCCCATCCTTCTTTGTGGACGTAATGCCTCCTTTCCCTTTCTGGGATATCTGCCAGTTTTTCAAGGACTGGGTAAAGAACAAAATAAATATTTGTAGGTAGTTTTAAAGGAGAGTATGTTGGCTATAACTCTGCCCATCCAAAAGAAATGCGTTTTAATTGTCTTTCAGATGTTTTAAAAGTCATTCGTTTGATTTATTTGTTTACTTTTCATGTTTGTGATCAAGGGCTGTGAGGGGGTGTGTGTGTGTGTGTGAATGGGAGCACTTTAGGGGAAGGGATGGGTCTGGGAAAGTGAAGGCAAGTGAGTAAAAACTCTAAAGTCCAGATTAGGTGATTGAAATTGATTGTGTGGAAATTAGACTACCTCCTTATAGATGTTAATCAGGCTACAAATTAGCAACACTCAGCGATATACACACATGTAGAGTGTGTGTGTATGTGTGTATATAGATTTTTTTTTTCCTTTCTAATCGTTTGGGGTTTTTTGGTTTAAGGGATTTCACGACATTTGGAAGGTTCAGCAGGGCCCTGTTTCTTAATAAATCCTTCAGCCGCTTTGGGAGGCTTGTTCTGCGTCCGAGATTAAAGAGACCAGGCCACCACCGGTCTTCCAGCAAAGTTCCCGGGGTTGTAATCATGTGTGAAATGTTTTCTCTCCCAGGCCACAGAGCCTTGGTGGCTTACGACTGTGGAGCCGGACAGGCCGAGTGGCTGGCGGGGAGGCGAGGCCATCGTCACCTGTTGGGGCCTCCCCCCGGGGCGGAGCGCAACCCCTAGTCCTCGGGGACTGGGCTGGCTCCGGCGGACCAGGGGACAGACCGAGGCGCGGGGGGCGGGGGGGACGGCGAGGCCCAGCGCTGGAATGCCGTTTTCTTGGGAGAGGAAGACTTTGCACCGGAGTGGAAACTAGTTTGGGGTGGGGTTTCTCACTGTCCCCTCCTCCCCAGCCCCGGGACCCCTCCCAGGCGCTTTCTGGGAGCTTTTAGGACTGTGCGCTCTCAACTTCCCAGGGAACTGGGAGCTCGCGCCGCAGGCAGAGACAATGGAAGAAAATGAAAGCCAGAAACGTGAGCCGAGCCTTCCTCGCTCAGCGGACGGCAGACAGTTGCAGGGTAAGTAATAGACTCATTCAAAGATGGAGTTACAGGGACGCGTGTCCCTCGCCGCCTGCTGCTTTTTATAAAACTGCAGCCCGGGCGCCTGGCAAGGGAAAAGCCTATTTCTCAGCGTCCCAAACCAGGTCCAGAGACGTAGTTTCTTCGGCTTGACTTTTATCCCTGGCGCGGTTTTCTTAAGCAGCAAACGAGGTAGCGGGGCGATGTCCCATTAGTAGCACAGTGAGCAGTCAGTATGTGCCGTATCTCTAGGCAATGACAAATCACTGAGCAGCTCTTTAATCACACGCACACACACACCCGCCCCAGCTCCAGCCATGGCAGAAACGAGCCGTTTGGGGGCAACTATCCGGGCGGCAGCTTCCATTCATTGGTTGAAGGATTCCTGGAGGCAAATGCATGTTGGGAGGCAAAATTTTGTAGTATTTTAGAGTTGCTAAATCTTAGAGTTTAGGGATGTTTTATTTTGCAGATCAGAACAGCAGGGGAATACTTGTACATCTGGATGATAGGTTAAACTCCTGAATCTTCTTTTATGTTTTAATTCAGAAGTTAGGAGTTGTTGGACAATTTTGGTAAATTTTCTCCAGGTGGTTTCCCTTTAGTTGTGTTTATAATAGACTTGTCTTTTCCCGTAGGGAATTTCCAGAAGCTTATGTTGTTCCAAAGAAATTTCCCAGTGGGGCTGGGTGGCCAGAGGGCTTCCCTGCTCTCCTGTGTAATCAGAGCTCTTCACAGAGCATCCTACGGTCAGCGCGTACCAAAGGGGCACAGTCCTGAACCGCCCCATCCCACCCTTCTTCCCCAAGTTCATCCAGGGGCCAGTTAGTAACAAAAAGATGTGCAGGAGTGCAGTGCTGTGCGTAGGAGTAGGGATTATGCACAAGGGAAAAGGTGTGTGTTTTTTAAAAATGTGAAAGGGAAGTTGTACATGACTCATCCACCCTGCAAATACAAAACTAAGCCAGACAGAAGAAAATACAATTACAGGAGACAGAAATCCCCCAGCGAAGTGCAGAAAACCATAGGCTTGCTAATGTCCCAGTGGACCCCTGAGTCTTACAGCCATTGATCTAGGAGTCTGTGTTTGTGCTTCCAAACAGGGCTGTCTCCTGGAGGGCACCAGGGCCGGTAGGGCCAGTGGGAGATAAGCACCCCTCCCCTCTTCCTACTGATCCTAATTTGATAGGACAGGAACCTTACAACAGGAATTCAGCCTCCCAGCCTGTAATGAGAGAAATAACCCTGCTTGTAGAGAGGCAGTTAGGATGGGATCCCTTTACGAAGTAACTTCCAGGCAACCACAGCAATTCAGAGATGGTCCAGGCAGAAACAGGGTGCTCACGTTCTCCGTTCACTCCTTCAGTGGATATAGAGTATCTGTTATGTGGATTAGCAGCGGATAAAGCAGACTAAAAATACTTGTCTTCATTGGACTTCTATTCTTTTTTTTTGAGACGACGTCTCACTATGTTGCCCTCCATAGAGTGCTGTGGCGTCACAGCTCATAGCAACCTCAAACTCTTGGGTTTAAGCGATTCTGTTGCCTCAGCCTCCCAAGTAGTTGGGGCAACAGGCGCCTGCCACAACCCCTGGCTATTTTTTGGTTGTAGTTGTCATTGTTGTTTAGCAGGCTCAGGCCGGGTTTGACTCCGCCAGCCTGGGTGTATGTGGCCAGCGCCC
This sequence comes from Loris lydekkerianus, assembly GCA_963574355.1. Classification (NCBI taxonomy): domain Eukaryota; kingdom Metazoa; phylum Chordata; class Mammalia; order Primates; family Lorisidae; genus Loris; species Loris lydekkerianus. The sequence goes on along the minus strand of CAUYPK010110956.1, from coordinate 22,839 downwards.
TACCCACTGAACTATGGCACCACCTGAACTTCTCTTTTAAAGGCCAAGTTTGGGGGGAGCAGTGGGGATGATCGAGGCAGACAATGAACAAATAGGTAAAACAGATAGCCTGGCAAGGTTGTCAGACTTAGCAAATAAAAATACAGGCTACCCCCATTGAAACTGAATTGCAGATAAATAACAGATTTTTTTTTTTAGCCTAAGTATAGCACAAATATTGTATGGGATATACTTACACTAAAATATTATTCATCATTTACCTGAAACTCAAATTTAACCAGGCACCCCGAATTTAATGTTTGATGGAATAAAGTTGATGGGGAAAATAAGACAGGGTAAAGGGGGGCGGCACCTGTGGCTCAAAGGGATAGGGCACCGGCCCCATATGCTGGAGGTGGCGGGTTCAAACCCAGCCCCGGCCAAGGGAGGGAACAATAAGGAACTGATGTGTTTCAGGAACATGCAAGAATGTGGGAGGAAAAGAGGCTTAGAGGTAATCACAGGCCAGATCACATAGGGCCTGTGAAACCATGGTGACAACTTAGGCTTTTAGTTTGAGGGAGGCGGGGAGCCACTGAGAAGTGTGACTTACCTTTTCAAAGGGCAATACTGTCTGGGTACTGTGGCTCAAGCCTGTAGGCTCAGCACTCTCAGAGGCCAAGGTGGGAAGAGTGCTTGAAGCCAGGAGTTCGAGACCAGCCTGAGCAACATAGCAAGACCCCATCTCTAGTACAAAAATAATAAAAAACGTTAATAGGATATGGTGGCATGTGTCTGTAGTCTCGGCTAGTTGGGAGACTGAGGCAGGAGGATTGCATGAGCCCAGGAGTTTGAGGTTACAGTGAGCTATGATCACACCACTGCCCTCCAGCCTTGAAGACAAAGCAAGACTCCAGCTTTAAAAAATAATAATAATAATAAAGAGTAATGCTGAGTGCTCTGTTGGTCTAACCCAAGTACGGGTAGGGAAGGGCAGAGAGGCTGTTAGCAGACTTCTAACAGGAATTGGTGGTGATAAGCATGTGATGATAAGAATGCAGATTTTAGATGTATATTAAAGGTAAAGCCAAAAGAATTTGCTAAGGGATTGGATGTGGGCTGTAAGAAGGGAAAAAAAGGAGGCAGAGATGACTTCCAAAATTTTGGTGTGAGCAGCTGGAAGGATGGAGTTGCCATTTATCTGAGTGGGGGAAGTGTTTAAGAGGAATAGATGAGAAGGTGTTTATGGTGTGGTGTGGGAAGAGCAGAAAATCTTCTAAAGAGGTGAAAAATCGAGATGTTTATCAGGCGTCGAAGTGGAGATGTTGATAGAAATTTGGATAGTCGTGACTGGAGTTGAAGAGAGAGGGAACTCTGAGAGGTCCCTTTGGATTGAGTCTGTGTGTGTGCAGAAAGAAAAAAATCCAAAAGATGCCCTCATAGGGCATTCCAGCATTTAAAGGTCAGGGAGATTGGAAGAGCTGGCTGGAAAAATTGCAAAAGTAGGGCGTGAATCCACGTTAGATTTTTAAGATCCTGTTCAGTTTTGGGCAAATAGGATACTAAAAAATTCAGTTTCAGCATGAGGACCATAGGAGTTGGTATCTCTGATGCTACCATCATCAGTAACATCCATTTCTGTCACATTCTCCTCCATTTGTCTGTGTGTCTGTGTATCTATGTTACCCAACTACAATGTGATATTCTAGGCCAGGGACCATATCTTATTTCTTCCCCTTTGCCTTCCCAGCATGTACCAGAGCACTAGGCATACATAAGGCACTCCATAAATATTTGTTGAATGAAAGGCTAATTTATAACACCCCAAGACTTTGAATTTATCATTTTACCATAGATAAAGATCTCTTGGGTGATCAGGTAACTTATGGTCAAATGAGACACTATTGAGAGTAAAAAGGAAGACTATAAATAATTTTGCTGGGACGACAGTTGTCACCCAGAGCTAGCTCGTCAAAGCAGGGCATATGGTCTCCCCAAGAATAGCTTTAATCAATGAGGTTTCCATAGCTGAATAGCCAGGTGACTAGGTCAGTAACAATGTGAAAATGGGCTGCAAAGTACCTTTAGCAGAGCAGGCCCTCAGTAATTATAGGTGCTATTGAATCTAGTTTACCTTATGGTCCCTTTGGAGGTCACAGGGTCCTGAGGGGTGGGCATTCCCTGGGGTGGCTCTATCTGCTGTAGCAGCCCGGAAGTGTCTGCTTTGCTTTGGCCCTGAGATCTGGAAACCTCCAATATATAATTATATATATATTGTACATATATTATTTGTTTGTTGTCAGTCTCCTGAATTACGATATAGACTCTTCTGTGAGGAAAGGGAATTAAGTGTATCTTGATCCATTTCACTACTCTGTCTCTTAACACCTGTCTATGCATGGAGCCATCATTCTATAGTTGTATGTGCAAATGAATGAATGAATCAATCGGTTAGTTAATACTTGAAACAAGAATGCTTTCATGGGGAGGGGAAGGGCTATGTTGTTTAAGGTCTTCATCGTTGACTTAAACTTTTTAGGTTCTTTAGAAGAATATAATGACCTAGTTTCAGCTATAATTTCTACCTCTGTTGTATTTGGTAGTGAGCCTTAATGATATTAACGAGAGAGCTGGAAAACTGAGGGACCCTGGGGGACCCTACGGGGTTGCCAACAGGATATGTGTATTAGTCAGGCTAATTATTGTAACCATCCCCTTGGTGGCTTTGCACGATCAAGGTTAGTGTTTTGCTCACACACAGCAGAATGTGATGTCCCTAGCCAGGTGGATTTTCTGGGTGGCCACTGAGGCCCCCGCCCCTGTGCAATCTTTATATGTGATCCCCATGAACTTGGAAGGTTCTCTGGATCCTTTGCATTCAATTGGCCAAAAAAGTAAAGAGAACAAGAAGATTATTCAGGAGGTCCAGGGGCCAGGACTACAGGTGGCTCTCATGACTGCTGTCTACTTATCTGGTACCAGGATTAGTACAAGGAAGAGCTGGCAGATTGATCTTCCTGTGTATGGAGCCTGAGCACGTTATGGGTTGAACCCAGTGCAGTCTCTGCCTCAGGATGCAGCGAGGTTGTGCAGCTGGACAGAACAGCAACTCCTCATGAGATTCCCTATGACAAGAGTGTCTCAGCACAACTTTAAAAGAAACCAGCTAAGCAGAAGCCACTGTGATAGAAGTGAGGGGATGCCTTCCCCTAGAGCCTGTGAGCTACCTAATCTTAACCCAGGAAGAAAACCTCAGAGAGCCTGTCAGTGTCCTCACTGGCTCTCAGGGAGCCGGGGGTACAGAATGCCTTACTGATGCAAGGCTTCCAAAGCCTGTGCCCAGCTGACCCGGCCCAATAAACCTGAGTTGGGGCAGAGAAGCCGGCCCCGGTGCTCTTGTAGTCACCTGCCTGCAGACCTTGCCATTTGGGTGCCCTGCCTTCCACAGTCCCCTGCTTATATGGTGTCCACCCCAGCTCCCAATTTCTATCTTTCTTTCCAGAATGTCCACATCCCAATGGAGTGTGGCATTCCTGCCTTCCTTGTTGTTGCTTCTCAAGGGAATGTCTTTAAGGGAATGTCATCTGGGCTTTGTGCCCCTGTGTCCCCTAAGGCCCAGCTTGAAGTGAGCTTCCAGGAGGAGTTGCTCTGGGCTCTGCAAAGGCCGGGAGGGGCAGGAAGGACAAGCAGGCCTGCCTTTCAGCAAGCCTAAGCCTTGCTGTTACACTGTGGCTTCATTATTTTATTTGACAGGGATTCCCAGAATAGCAAACAGCTAGACACACCCGTATTTACATGTTAGCACCAAAGTGCATTGCAAACAAAAAATGGAATTGTGTCCGGATGGCTGGAGTAATCCACACGAGCTTTTCTCTATTCATGTGGATGATGTGGAATTGGCAGGCCTGGGATTTCTGACTCCCAGGCTGTGGAATTGGAGCTAAATGTCCTTTACTGGCTTGCCCTCTTGTTTATATGTCACCCTACTTAGTTTTTCTCCTCTGCTGAAAAACCATTCTCCCCAAATGGCTGGAGTGGTAGAGCTGTGACTCCCCTCTCAGGTGTGGAGTTGGCAGGACCCCGCAGCTGAGCCTTGCTGAGAGAAGGCTGGGATGATGAATGCGTGTAAAGTGGCTTCACGTGGGCGGTGGGGTTGGGTTGTTCTGGGTGCTGGCGACAGTGGAGCAGGAGCCCAGAGGTAGGCCAGGAGGCAGCTGGGATGTTAGAGAGTTGGGCAAGAGGCACAAGGCAGGAAGGCCACAGGAAAGGAAGGGGAGCGCTTGAAGGTTCCAGCTGTCCGCCCAGGGTCCGTACCTGGAACCTTCGCGCCACATGAACCACTGGTGCTATTTGCTTCTTTCCTCCAAATTTCATCAAGCCTCGTTAGGCAGTTGTAAACATTTCAGAAAAATCCACAAGAGAGAGAAAAACAAAAAAGGAATGTTAGGCTGACATCACCTTCCCAGTGAAGAGTGCTGGAAAAGAATGGGGGTACAGAGAGTTGAAGGGGTTCATAAGTTGAAGTCATTCAGAGGTGGACACTGACAGGCAGACTGTGTCCTCCAAGACTCTCCCGTTTCCGCTCTGTTCCCAATTTATTTTAAAGAAGAAAATGGAAACTCTTTACAGCCTCTGAGTGATTACTGTTCTGGCTGTTTTGACTTCTGATAATGCTCGGATGAAACAGAATAGGTCACGTGGGCTGGTGCGGAAGGCACAAGGTGGCTTCCTGCTGTGTTGTGGGACTGGATGTGCATGAACAATCGTTCCTTTGGGTATACGTGGATGGACCTGTGTTATGATTATGTAAAGAAATCACCTTTCTGAAGACTCAATGTTGTTAATTAATCTGGCTGTCCTGGATAATTTAAGAAATGTATTGTTCTTTTTTTTTTTTTTTTTTTTGAGACAGAGTCTTGCTCTGTTCCCCATGCTAGAATGTCATAGCATCAGCCTAGCTTGCAGCAACCTCAAACTCCTGGGTTCAAGCAATCCTCCTGCCTCAGCTTCCTGAGAATAGATGGGACTACAGGCACCTGCAACAACACCCAGCTAATTTTTTCTATTTTTAGTAGAGACAGGGCCTCTCTTTTGCTCAAGCTGGTTCAATTCTCCCACCTTGGCCTCCAGAGTGCTAGGATTACAGGAGTGAACCACAACGCCTGGCCAAAAAATGATTTCAAAAATAATCTTAAAATTTTGGCCTCGGCTTGTACAACTACAACACACTCAAAATGTAAAGGAAAACCTCTTCAGATTGCATGCATATTTGTTGGGCTGAGATATGGTGTTTTCTGCATCTGGCTTTGTTCAACAGTGCCTGGTTCTTCTATGTTATTAGGGAAGAGAACATAAAAAATCGTAGCTGTGCTGTGAATCTGAATATAACAAGGGTAAACTAAATGAATAAAATGACAGTTAATCAATATCATTTAAACCAATGGTTCCATCTTCTTCTTCTAACCATACCACTGAAATTAATGAAAAGTAGAAAAATTAACCAATTTGGCTGTTTTTCCTTGCCTTTCCCATCAGTGTTTGATGGAGATGCTATAATTAGCAATGTAATGAGAAGTGAAGGGTAAACAAGAAGGATTAATCCCAGAACACACATTAAGGTGTAGAAGCCTGGAACAGGAAAATTAGCCCGGGTTTAAAATATTTTCGATGCCTCGCTAAAGGGTGTGTCTGTACTAGAATTCTGTCCACAGACCTTTGTAAGCAAAGAAGAAAGAAACAATATCAGTGGCATTGCTTTTAGGAAACTGATTTGTGCCTAAACTTTAGACACCTCTTTTTATCTCTGAAGGTTTGGTTCTCTGAGATGTAAATGAGCAGATTTCTCAAATAGTGAATCTATTTTTCTGCACTTAAAAGAAATTTTACTATTTATTTGTTTATTTAGAGACAGAGTCTCACTCTGTCATCCTGGGTAGAGTGCCATGGCATCATCATAGCTCAGTGTAACCTCATATTCCTGGGTTCAAGGCGTCCTCCTGCCTCAACTTCTTGAGTAGCTGGGACTACAAGCATGCACCATAACACCCGCCTAATTTATTTTTTATTTTTAGTAGACATGGGTTTTTAACTTTTGCTCAGGCTGGTCTTGAACTCCTGACCTCAAGCCAACCTTTTGTGTCAGCCTCACAAAATGCTAGGATTATAGGGGTGAGCCACTGTGCCTGGCCTCTGCACTTAACTTTTAAAGGTAAATAATTGCCAATAAGCTTTTACTAGAAACTTACTTTTGTCTTTTTTTTTTTTTTTTTAGTTTAGAATTGATTTAACTATGGGGGAAGACTCTATATAACTCATGCTAGTCTAATCGTCCTCGTTTTATTAATGAAGAAAATGAAGCTGAGAGAGGTCAAATTGTTTATTCTATGTCTCGGATTAAAGTTGAGAACTGTGAGCCCCAGCCTAGTGATTTTGCCAGAGAATGCAATGGACAAGGTCACGTTACTCTTTTCTTTTTCTTTTTTGAGACAGAGTCTCACTATGTTGCCCTGGTAGAGTGCCCTGGTATCACAGCTCACTGCAACCTCAAACTCTTGGGCTCAAGCAATTCTCCTGCCTCAGCCTCCCAAGTAACTGGGACTACAGGTGCCCACCACAATGCCTGGCTATTTTTTTGTTGTAGTTGTCATTGTCGTTTGGCAGGCCCAGGCTGGATTCGAACCCTCCAACTCTAGTGTATGTGGCTGGTGCCCTAGCCGCTGAGCTACAGATGCCTAACGAAGGACACGTTATTCTGCCTGCACCTATAATATCATGTGATAAGAACTGTTCTCTGAGGCTGAGCGCTGTGCCTCGTGCCTGTAATCATAGCACTCTGGGAAGCCGAGGTGGGTGGATTACCTGAGCTCATAGGTTTGAGACCAGCCTGAGCCAAAGAGAGACCTTGTCTCTAAAAATAGCCAGGCATTGAGGTGGGCACCTGTAGTCCCAGCTACTTAGGAGGCTGACGCAAGAGAATCGCTTGAGCCCAAGAGTTTGAGGTTGCTGTGAGATATGACACCATAGCACTCCATCTAGGGCAACAAAGTGAGACTCTGTCTCAAAAATAAATAAATAAATAAAAATAAAAATAAGCAACTGTTCTCTGCAAAGAGAATCCAGCCTCATGAAGAGAGAGCCGCCTCATGTCCAGCTCCTAAACTGAATGTTCTTTACTTTCTCATCCTAATCTCTCTTTCCTCAGTTACCTGGAATATTCACACCTGACATCTTGTTTCCTAACCACTGAGAATGAACAGAGATCCTTCTATGTGTCCTGTACACTAAGCATTGACATTGCATGTCTTAGTGAGTCTGTTCTTAGCAGAAACCAACTTGTTCCTTAAAAGCCAGCTCAGAAGTAGAATATTTTAGGTCAAGGCTATCAACACGCAGCATTGCTCTTCCCTTTCATCATGGGTTTTGGGTAAAGTCCATTTCAAGGAATATGTGTCTCAGCCTGTGCTTTGTATCATTATGACCTGTAATGATATTTTTAATACTTTTATGCTTGCTTGGCTTATGCGGTAGGGGGAAATAGACTCTTCAAGTGGTTCACATATGTCGGCGATTATAGGACTTATGTATAGGGTGATAGCTATTTTTGTTCTTGGTGATGAAACAGATGTTTCAGAAACCATAAAATCCTGGAGTTGAAATACATTGTTCTTAGTAAAGTATCACAAGAATGGAAAAGCAAGTATCCAATGTACTTAATACTAATATGAAGCCAGTAGATGAGCTAATACACGCCTACATGAGAGAAAAACTCTATTTAATTCAAGTTGGGGGTAGAAAGGAGGAGAGAGGGGAGGGACAGGAGGGAGGGGGATGTGCCCACTTAATGGGTGCAAGTGAGGGTGTGTGGCACACGTTCTTGGTGTGAGACACACCTACAAGAGGGACTCCACCTAACAAATGTAACCTAATTGTACCCTCATATTAATCTGCAATAAAAAGAAAGTAATAAATAACAGGATAAAAACTGTTTAAAATACAGAAATAATCACTTAGAGATGGAGGTAAGGGGTAAGTAACCCAATTGCTTTCATACAATGAGCTCCACCAAGTATTTTTGTTTTGAATAACCTCAGAAATAATGGAGTTTTGCTGCAATGTCTTTATTTCTAAAGCATGATAGTTCACATTTCTTTTAATTGTGAATTTTCCTCCCTTGCCAGAAAAAAAAAAGAAGAAAATTTGCTACATTTATACATTAACAATTGCCACAAACCCCGTTGGTGTTCTGTAAATGAGATTTCTAGTGTGAAATTATTAATTGTGAACCACATTGTTTTTTCTTTTCGTCTTTCAGAACAAGGAAAAAGCAATCTGCATGTCACATCATTAGAAGATGCGGAATGCCGCAGGACCAAGGAACGGCTTTCTAATGGCAACAGTCGTGTTTCAGTTTCCAAGTCTTCCCGAAATATCCCCAGGAGACACACCCTAGGTGGGCCCCGAAGTTCCAAAGAAATACTGGGAATGCAAACATCTGAGATGGATAGGAAGAGAGAAGCATTCCTAGAACATCTAAAGCAGAAATATCCCCACCATGCCTCAGCAATCATGGGTCACCAAGAGAGGCTGAGAGACCAGGTATGAATATTTCTCCTTGTATAGCTCATTCATTAATGAACGTGAATGAAAGCAAAGTGAGCTTCGGTTTAAAGGGGGGAGAAGGTCCAGTTAAAGGAGCTGGGTGCTGTGGCTCATGCCTATAGTCCTAGCATTGCAGAAGGCCGAGGTGGGTGCATTGCCTGATCTCAGGAGTTCGAGAACAGACTGAGCAAGAGCGAAACTCCATCTCTACCAAAAACAGAAAAAACTAGGTGGGCATTGTGGTGAGCACCTGTAGTCCCAGCTACTGGGGAGGCTAAGGCATGAGGATTGAGGAGTTTGAGGTTGCTGTGAGCTATGATGATGTCACAGCACTCTACCCAGGGTGCACAGCAAGACTCTTATCTCAAAAAATAAATTAATAAAAGGGGAAAAATAGTTCACAGCCGACTGTGCCTAATATTTAACTGTTATGGATGTCTTTGGGGCTTGGGAGGAAGAAGCTGTAAAATGGTTCAGCCTGGTGGCTCAGTCTCTTTATCAACCTAATAAGAGAACAGGAGGCCCAATGAGGTAGGAAACGCCCAGAAAACATGCAGTTTCCCAAAAGAGGGTTTCTACGTCCAACCACAAATACATGTAAAGTACAGGCAATGAAGGAGAATTGCTTTACTGAGTAAGCGTGGGTCCAGCTACTGTGCACTATGAAAGCACTGGGTGCTTAACACAGCAAATGAATGAATGAATGAATGAATGAATGAAAGAAAGAAAGAAAGCATTTTCAGAGCAAAATAGAGCAGAGAAGTGTAGACTTGTGATAAACCCCTTTTCCTTAGGAAGCTGACATTACAGTTTTGTTTTTCTTAAAATCAGATATATATATATTTTTAACATGCCTTGATTTCAGCTGTCTTCAGCTACCTATTTTCTCTGGTTATTTTGACAACCACAGAGATATCATCCACCTGTGGCTCGGGATGCTTTTGTTTCTTTCCTGTGTGCAATTTCTTTTTAGCAGACAGAGCAGATTTGGGGTCACAGGAGATATGGGACCTCCTCTGTGGACCTCCCTGGCATGTTATCAGATTGACCTTTGGGTGTAGCGAATATAGTAACGGAGGCAGATGGCACTTAGCCCTCTGTGCGTGTGTGTGTGTGTGTGTGTGTGTGTGTGTGTGTGTGTGTGAGAGAGAGAGAGAGAGAGAGAGAGAGAGAGAGATAGGGGGGGGAGGGGAGGCAGGCAGGCTGTGCTTGACCCTCACACTCCAGGTAAGGAGACAAACTCAGGGTTGTAAGTCCTATTATCTCGCCAGTTAGTTGCCAAAATTATGTCTGGCTCGCTCTGCTTCTGATCATCCTTGGAAATGGAGATCGGCATCAACCTGAATAATTTAGATCTGTACTTTATCGTCCATTTCCTACTCTTCCTTAAATTTGACCTTTTCCTCTAGGGAATCAGAGTGCCTAAAAATGCGAAATGTGCATTATGGACTTTTTGGTTCATGCTGCCAAAAGGCCGTAAAACCCAGAAGAGAAGAACAGAAACAGTAATCCTGGTTCATGTAAAGATGGGCTGGTGATTAGTCCTTTGGTATTCAAGAAAAGGAAGGCTGTCTTTTCATTTCAAGCACACATCAAAAATACCCCTCTTCTCTATTGATCACATGGTCCCTGCGCAGCTAAGGAATGGGACCCGGGCCTCTACCTGTGTCATTTTTTGGGTGGTACCGCATTTTATCTAAAGCTGTTCAGATCGAGGAAACTCAAACTCAGAGAAGTTATAATTACCTGATTTTCTAAGGAAAATCTGTTGGAATCCAGAGAAGTCTGAACGCAGAATCCTTTTTCATTCCACTAATCCTACTAGTTAAAGATTGCTGCTTATAAGGTTAGACAGCGTGGTCTGAGTACGTGGGGTAATGGATACATTGGGGGACAGAAGTAAGGGTGAAAAAGGCAAACATTTTGATTATCAGTTGAATGAGAATAGAGAATTTTTTTTTTTCTCTCTAAAAGTTAAAATTCAGTAGAACCTCCATAGCTGACCACTTCCCTGCACAGACCAACCAGGTTAAGTTGACCTAATTTTCATAAACCTGGTCATTCCCCACATGTACGTATCAGTATAACAGGCCTAGTTCCTTATGTTGACCCCTCTGTGTGTTGACCAGTTTATTGTAGTCCCTTGGGTGGTCAACTTACAGAAGTTCTATTGTGTATTAATTTTGCTGAAAAACATAGAAATTAGCCTATTCAAAAAAAAAAATGGTATATTCTTCCATGTCAAAAATATCCCAATGATTACTGTTAGTATTATTATTTGTGATGTCAAAATTATTGCACTACTGTGATGATGGTGGCTTCAGCTAAAACTATTACAGGAAGAGTCTAATTGTAATAAGAAGGTTGGGAGGGGCACACGGTCGCCCAGGAAAGAAATAATGAATGTGGTTTGGTGGCCTCTGATCTCCTGTTACATACATCTCTGCCACAGTGCTGCGAGGGTTAGTCAGCTTGTTTCTCTGGGTAATACAAGATGAACAAGTATCACGTTTGGTCCCTGCCTCTTTTGTATTCCAAGCTGACTTTCCAAAAGGGAAGAAAGAGATTGTGATGCGTGAATCTGTTTTCACCACGCCCCTGTGCTTCTACAGGCAAACCCCAACCCACATCGTAAACGGCAGAGATGAATGTAGGCCAGGCTTATGAAATTGCTACCGACATCACCTCTTCTTCTGTCTTCTTCACTTCTTTTCTCCTGCCACCTGTTTCTTCTCTCTTTTCCTCTTCTCTGTGGTGCCCTTTATTTCTCCCTGACTTTTCTGACTAGAGATCGATTATTCCAGACTTCCTTTGCAGGAAGATTGTGCAAGCAGCTGGCAAGAGGGAACTACATATAACACAAGTCTGATGCATTTCTCCAGATACCGAGGTTCTAAATACCAGATGCTCTTGTGGTGGCTGTTTTCTTGGCTGCTTCCCAGAAAAGTGGCCTTAATGAGAAGATAGAGAAGATGACATTGTAAATGATATCTCTGGCACATCATATGAAATCTCTCCATGCTAGGAAAGTCTAGGCTCTAATACCATGGTATAAAACGTAGTGTGAATTAACAAATGTCTTATGTTTCACAATGTGACTTCAAACATTGGAAGATTCACAGTTGAAAAACATACATTTGAGTCTTTAAAACTATTTGTTGGTCAAGAATTTTCTGTAGGGGCCGGGCGTGGTGGCTCACTCCTGTAATCCCAGCACTTGGCATGTTGAGGTGGGTGGATTACCTGAGCTCACAGGTTTGAGACCAACCTGAGGCAGAGTGAGATCCTGTCTCTAAAAATAGCCGGGTATCATGGTGGGTACTGTAGTCCCAGCTACTTGGGAGGCTGAGGCAAGAGAATCTTTTGAGCCCAAGAGTTAGAGGCTGCTGTGAGCATGATGCTATGGCACTCTACCAAGGGTGACAAAGTGAGATCCTGTCTCAAAAAAAAAAAAAGAATTTTCTTTAGGGCTGGGCATGGTGGCTAACGCCTGTGATCCTAGGACTCTGGGCGGCTGAGGTGGATGGATTCCTGGAGCTCAGGAGTTTGAGACCAGCCTGAGCAAGAGCTCTGAGACCCTATTTCTACTAACAATAAAAAAATTAGCTGGGTGTTGTGGTGGGCACCTATAGTCCCAGCTACTTGGGAAGCTGAGGCAAGAGGATCGATTGAGCCCAAGAGTTTAAGTTTGCTGTGAGCTATGACACCATGACACTCTACCCAAGGTGACAGAGTAAGACTCTGTCTCAAAAAAAAAAAAAAAGGAATTTTCTTTCTTTTTTTTTTTTGAGACAGTTTCACTATGTCCCCCTCAGTAGAGTGCTGTGATGTCACAGCTCACAGCAACCTCAAACTCTTGGGTTTAAGCAATTCTCTTGTCTCAGCCTCCCAAGTGCCCACCACAACGCTGGGCTATTTTTTGTTACAGTTGTCATTGTTGTTTAGCTGGCCTGGGCTGGGTTCGAATCCATCAGCCTCGGTGTATATGGCCGGCACCAACAAAAGGAATTTTCTTTAGTGTAAATTATTGAAAGGCTAAGAAATGACCTTAACTCCCATCTGTATTGTTCAAAAATGCATGTGGCCATTATTGCAGGGTAATTCTTGTCTGTATAGTAGTAGCTGTAATCATTATGCATTCCTTCTACGTACCTAGGTCCTCTTTAGTTGTGCAAGACTGTCTGGGTGTGAGGCCCCATTGCCTGGGCAGCTAAAGGCCCAGCTTTGGAGTCAGAATGTTGGAATCCATTCAGCCTTCCCCATATGCTAACTGTGTGATTTGGGGCTAATGACTTAATCTTTCTTTATCTTAATTTCCTCCTTTGTCAAAGGACAATAGTTATCTAAAGAAAATAATGGAACCTCTGACTGTTTCAATGGCAGCACTTAGCATTGTAATATTCTGTTTTATGGTATCCAGAAGAAGACTCTTCAGGCTCTTATTTTATTTTATTTTTTTGAGACAGAGCCTCACTATGTCACCCTGGGTAGAGTGCTGTAACATCACAGCTCACAGCAACTTCAAACTTTGGGCTTAAGCAATTCTCTTGCCTCAGCCTCCCAAGTAGCTGGGACTACAGAACTACCACAATGCCTGGCTATTTTTTTTGTTGTGGTTGTCGTTGTTTAGCAGGCCCATGCCAGAGTGGAACCCACCAGCCCCAGTATATGTGGCCAGCACTCTAACCGCTGAGCTACAGGCATGGAGCTCTTACAGAGCATATTGAATAGATTCCTGTGTATATTTTACATTAAAAGAAAGTGGCTTCTTCGAGATAGCTTTGAGTTTAGAAAGGTCTGTAATTCCTCATAGTGATGGTCACTGTATAACTATGTAGCTTGGGAATGTGATTCTTTACATCTTTGCTAATAAAGAAATGGGTGTCGGGGCAGTGCCTGTGGCTCAGAGGGGTAGGGCGCTGGCTGCATATGCTGGAGGTGGTGGGTTCAAACCTAGCTCCAGCCAAAAACTGCAAAAAAAAAAAGAAAAAAAAAGAAAAAAAGAAATAGGTGTCCATCTGGCTTCTCAGCTGCAGAAACCAACTTTCCACTCCTAATCTTGGAAAATAATTTTTCAATTTTCATTCCTGGTTATTCATAGAAGTTCTGTGTAACTCACTAGCATTACATATAGCACCTTCCTTTGTGTTTCCACCTAGTCTGCAGGGATTCCCAATCTAATGTGGCCATCCCTTAGGGGGGATTCATGATACATTTTAACTTAAAATCTGATGTGTTCTTCAATAAAATAGGAAGGGTAAGAGTGCTATGGAGGTATTATCTTCTACCGTGAGCATTAGGGAAGGCAAAGTTCAGGAGCTAAGAACATGAGCAATATGACCATCAAAGTGGGGTTAGGGAGGCCAGGAGGCCATTTGTCCATCTCCTCCTTTCAGGTCAAGGTTTTCTGCTGTCTGAGGGCCTCTGACACCTTCTTTGATGCCCCTCCATCCACCAGCTGCTCCTTTGGCAGGGTTTATGTGGGAACAATACTGGAGCTGTCTGTGCAGTTAATTGGACACCACTTAATGTTCTCTGCCCTCTGTAGTTCAGTGTATCCTGCACTGAGATGTAACTGCTGACAGTTGTGGCAGTGAAAATAAGGAAAATGTCTATGAATCCATTTATTCATAAATCCCTCAGTTTATATAATTCCTTGTAATGTCTTAATGACCCCTATAGCGCTTTATTCACTGGTGAAGAATTGTTCTACCGAGTCTGGAATGTGCGTGGCTTTTGGGTTGACCTCCACGTTATCTATTTTTTCGACTGATTTCTTCTTTCCAGAAGGTATATACTTGATTTTGTTAAGAATCTTGGAAAATTAAAAAAAAAAAAAGTCATGGAAAATTAAAGATAGAGAATAAGAAAAGTCTTAACTGCGTTTGAATCAGAAGAGCAGATCTTAAGAAGCAAAAATTACTTCAAGTTGATAGAATAAAAGTGTTTTTACTGAAAATGATGAAAAGTACTGCCAACGGAGAGAGGAGGAAAAAAAAAAAAGGAAAAGGAAAAAAAAAAACCTTCAACCTGGAATAAAACAAGGTCATGGTCAGGAGCTATGGAATGGCTTTGTGCAGACCCAGTATATACAGAATGTAGAACAGAAAAAGACAGCCAGAGGAGGGACATACGCTGCCAACAATGCCTATGATCTTGACCTTGCCTTCAAAAGAAGAAGCTTTCTGAGTAAAGTGCAGGGTTGATAGAGGAAAGAGGCATTGATTACCAGATAAGAACGGTTACTATCACAGAAAGCTTTACTCTAAGCCTCACAGACATGGAATGCCCCAAACAGAAGAGTAAGGATGATGTGATTTCAGGGCCTAGTAAGTAACATATTTTTGTGGAGAGAACATTTGATGTCACAACCAGAGTAAAGGGTGTAGGTTGCCTCCGCTGACCCCTCCTTCTGCCCACTTCCATAGCCAGTTGGTCCCATCCAAATACAAGTTATAATAAGAAAGATGCTAACAGGAGAAGTATACCTTAAAATTGATGTATTAATCACGATAGTCTGGATTATGCTGCATAACAGAAACATTCTATTTCTCTCACACACCAAGTCTGTTGTTAATTGGACAACTCTCCAGAGAAGCTGTTCTTGCAAAAATGTAGGAATTCTGGCTTTGAACTTTTTTTCTTGAGACAGAGTCTTACTTTGTTGCCCGAGGTAGAGTGCTGTGGCATCATAGCTCACAGCGACCTCAAATACTTGGGCTCAGGTGATTCTCTTGCCTCAGCCTCCCAAGCAGTAGGGTCTACAGGCACCCACCATAGCGCTTGGCTATTTCTAGAAAAGGGATCTTGCTTTTGCTCAGGCTGGTCTCAAATTCCTGAGTTCAAGCAATCCACCTGCCTCAGCCTCCCAGAGTGCTGGGATTACAGGTATGAGCCACTGTGTCAACCTTATTTCCATCTTTAATGATGCCATTTCAACACGTGGAAACTTTTTTTTTTCCTTTTCTTTTCTTTCCTTTTTTTTTTTTTTTTTTTTTTTTTTGCTAGGGCTGGATTTGAACCTGCCACCTCTGGTATATGGGGCCAGTATCCTACTCCTTGAGCCACAGGCACCGCCCCTTTTTTTTTTCCTTTTAAAGACAGAGTCTGGCTCTGTCAGCCAGGCTGGAATTCAGTGACATCATCAGAACTCATTGTATCTTTGAATTCCTGGGCTTAAATGATCCTCTTGCCTCACCCTCCTGAGTAGCTAGGACCACAGTCATCCAACTAATTAAAAAAACAACAACAACAAGAAAAAAAAAACTTTTTTTTTTTTTTTTTTTGAAACAGAGTCCATCCCCCTGGGTAGAGTGCTGTGGGGTCATAGCTTACAGCAACCTCCAACTCGGGCTCAAAATGATCCTCTTGCCTTAGTTTTTCTATATTTAGTAGAGATGGGTCTATTTCAGGCTGATCTTGAACTCATGAGCTCAAGCAATCCACCCACCTCAGCCTGCCAGAGTGCTAGGATTACAGGTGTGAGCTATCACACCCGGCCCCCAGGCTGGTCTTGAACTCCTGAGTTCAAGCTATCTTCCTGCCCCAGCCTCCCAAATTGCTGGAATTACAGGTGTGAACCACCACACCCAGATAACAGATAGATTCTAAGTCACTATGATAGAGAAAGAGACCCGTGGGTTGTATACAAACTCTAATACCTGGCCTAGAAATAGCATGTGTCACTTTCCTCCATTGTAACATTCTTGGTTCTAGCATCTGTTGGGATATTTGTTTTATCCAGATTTTGGCTGTGAAATCAAGTTTAAGAACAAAATCCTCTTGCTCTGTTTCTTTTTATCAACTCTCCCAAATGTAATTAATTGTTTTCATTAGCTTTGTTGTATCTGCCACTTTCTGTCTCTACAATAACATCAGTGGCTTTCATGTATACGTACATTAACATATATGTATCTATGGAATGGCATCTTTATTTATTTCAGATTAATGTAAGGGTACATACGAAGAGGTTACATTGTTTGCATTTGTTAGGTAAAGTCAAGTTGTAGTTTAGCCCTTTGCCTTGATGGTGTGCCGCATATCCCTACCTTGTGCCTGTCAGGTGAGAACTTACCAAGCCTCCTCTCTACTCCTCCTCCCTCCCTCTGCCCCCCTTTCTTGAATTTAATTGTGTTTTTCTCTGCTATGGGTGTATAGTTGTTCATCTACTAATTTCATATTAGTATTGAGTACCTTGGATACTTGCTTTTCCCTTCTTGTGATACTTTATTTGGGAGGATGTTCTCCAAATCCTTCCAGGTAAAAATATAAAGTCTCCATCTTTCTTTCTGGCTGAATAGTATTCCATGCTATACATGTACCATAGTTTATTAATTCATTTGTGGGTTGTTGAGGGGCACTTGGGTTACTTCCACATCTTGGCGATTGTGAACTGAACTGTGTTAAACATTCTAGTGCCGATGTCCTCATGGTGACATGCTTTTTTGGAAAGAAGTATGGAGAATCCTCAAAGAGCTAAAAATAGACCTTCTATTTGATCCCATAATCCTATTACTAGGTATCTACCCAGAAGGGGGAAAAATGATTTTACCATTGGGCATTTTTTTTTTTTTTTTTGAGATAGAGTCTTACTATGTCACCCTTGGTACAGTGCTGTGGCATCACAGCTCACAGCAACCTCAAACTCTTGGGCTTAAAAGATTCTCTTGCCTCAGCCTCCCAAGTAGCTGGGACTATAGGCACCTGCCACAACAGCTGGCTATTTTTTTGTTGCAGTTGCCGTTGTTTAGCTGGCCTGGGCCAGGTTTGAACCCACCAACTTCAGTGTATGTGGGCTGGTGCTGTAACCACTGTGCTACGGGCACCGACCCAGTATGGCATCTTTTGATGGATTTAATTCTATCACAGCAGACCTCCTATCACACTGGATTGCTCTGCATGCTGTAGATCTCAGGGTATCAGCTTATACCTTGGGAAATAGATGTATTTCTTCCATTCTGTATGGGGGAAAAAAAGAAAACTCTAAATTGATTAGATTTTTGTCTGTCACATTTACCTTAGCCTTTAGTGTGTGCATGTATGCACACTTGTGCACATGCACAGAATTCATATATATGCATCTATATTTATGGATAACTTCCGTGAAGACTAGAAAGTGAGGCTAATTGGAACTAAAGACGCACAAATATTATACACGGTTCAGCTAGTGGAGGCCTTAGGCTAATGTTATGGTTTTAAAAAATTAGATGTGCTTTATAAATAAATAAATATGTAGGGTAAAAATTTATGAATTAAAGGAAATAGACTCTGCTAAGAATTTCCGCTTTAGACCTGTCAATTTATTCTAATTCAAAGGGGAAAATTATAGGAGAATTAGCTTTTTTTTTTTTTTAATTTTTTTGAGACAGAGTCTTACTCTGTTGCCCCGGGTAGAGTGCCATAGCATCATCATAGCTCACAGCAATCTCCAACTCTTGGGCTCAAGAGATCCTCCTGCCTCAATTTTTCTATTTTCAGTAGAGACAGGCTGTCACTCTTGCTCAGGCTGGTCTCCAACTCCTGAGCTCAAGTGACCCAACCACCTCAGCCTCCCAGAATGCTAGGATTATTTTTCTCAGCCATTAGCCATGTTTAGTAGCATTAACCATTTAGTGCTTTGAACCAAGGAGTGCATATGGGTTTACAGATCAATTTCTCACCTCAACTTTGAGGGGAAAAAGAAACAACTTACTGGGAATTAAGAAATCTCATAGAATGTGGGCTAAGCAAATTTTAATAGCAAATCACAATAGCAAATCACAATAGGAAAGGAGAAGAGATACCATTACACAAATTGCCAGGAACATGGAGAATGACCTTTAAATACTCGTTCTTTCTTTAGTACTACTTTTCCAACAACTATTTTATTTATTTATTTATTTATTTATTTATTTATTTATTTATTTATTTATTTATTTCGAGACAGAGTCTTACTCCGTCGCCCAGGGTTGAGTGCTATGGCGTCACAGCTCACAGCAACCTCAAACTCTTGGGCTCAAGTGACTCTCTTGCCTCAGCTTCCCAAGTAGCTGGGACTACAAGCACCTGCCACAACGCCTGGCTATTTTCAGAGACGGGGTCTGGCTCTTGCTCAGGCTGGTCTCGAACTCCTGAGCTCTAGCAGTCCGCCTGCCTTGACCTCCCAGAGTGCTGGGATTACAGGTGTGAGCCACTGTGTCTGGCCCCAACAACTATCGTTAATGGTGAGAAAGTAGAAAAGACTATCAGGGGAACGTATTATTGACACTGTTAAAACTATGGCACTGTTACTCTCTCTATACACCACAAGGTTGAGAATCCCTTACCTAGAATATTTGGGATCGAGAGTGGTGTGGATTTGGAATGTTTTTCATTCTTAGTATCGACCATAATCTTACTGGTTGAACCTCCCTAATTTGAAAATTTGAAAATAGGAGACAGGCTAGTGAGCATGACCTTAGAGTATGATGTTGATGGTGCTCAAACTAACCTTAGATTTTGGAGTATTTTGGATTTTAGATTTTTGGATTAGGGATGCTCACCCTGTAAGATAGTCCACCTTCCCAACAACCTTGCGGGGTAGGCACTTTTTTATTAACTTTGTTTAACAGAATGGGAAACTGAGGCACAAAGCAGTTCAGTGTTGTCTCAGATGACACCGCGGGCAATCACCTGTATTTGAATGCTGTTATCAGGCAATGGAGGCCTTGCTCTTAACCTCTACAGCAGTGATTTTCAATTGGTTTGCCATGGCACACTAGTGCGCCAGGAGAAGATCTTAGGGGTGCTATGAAAATATGTAATGATCATTAATTAAATTATTTTCAAAAGAAGTTCAATACACAGTAAGTATACTCTTTTTTTTAAATGAACATAATTTAAGTGTTCTACAGAAGTTTAACTGTAGGTTCTAGTGTGCTGTGAGATAAAAAAAGGCTGAAAAATATTATTCTAGATCATACCACCCCTCTGGTGGGTAATAGAACAGAATGATGTTCCAAACCACTTAAGCTATGAAGAAGAATGGGACTGGATGACCAGTCTACCCAGTGTCAGTAAGTGTTAGTGAGGTTGAGTGGTGATCCTAGTATGTCTTGACATGCCAGCCTCTTGATGGCTCTGCCTTTAATAATTTTTTTTGGGGGGGAAGGAATTTGGCACTAAAGAAGCAGTGCCACAAATAGTATCTGAGAAGGGTAAAGACTGAGAAAATGTTGCCAGAGCAACAGCTGCCCCACCATGATGTCGTAACAAAATCATAAGTCATATTTTTGGAAAACTTATATTTTTGTATGTGTGAGTATATGTTGAATGAAATACTGGAGGCCCATGAGCAAAGAACGTGATAGGATTGAAACCATCAGTATAAAAACATTTCTTGTCCTCAGAGAAATTCCAAAAACTCTTAAATATGTGTAAGGGAAATCAGCATGTGTTCAGTGGTCAGAAACAATAGTTCCCTAAATCTGGATCTGATAAGAAAACAGTAGTGAAAAAATGAACAGAAAAAAGAATGTAATATCTAAGAGAGAAGATGCTCCTCAAGGGACCGGGTGGAGGTGCCGACCTGCAGGTGTTTGCCAGGGACTGCTGTTTTGAATTGTGACTTAGAGGCTCATGGAGGTACATCTCAGGAGATTTGGGCCATCGCATAATGGGATGTTTTGAGGTGGGGGAATCAGGGATCAGAGAGACTAAACTCAGGGGTTGTCGTTTTACTTGCACATTTGACTTAGGGTTGACATTAATCAAAAAGGATGCAGAAAAGAGAAAAATAATCCTAAGTGGGGATAATTTATAACACATGGCTTTTGATCCACGTTTAATTGGGTGCCACCAACCTCAGCATTAGTTTTCACTTTAATTAGTGTTGTGGAAGAGCAAGAGCACATATCTTGAGAACAGTGCTATATAAGGAAGAGCTCTGCAAAAAATCAAAAGAAGATTCTACTGGAAAACATGTTAAGGAGTGTTGGGGAGTAGGTGGGACAGTAAGGATAAGCCAGAATTGAAGTATAGCTGCGCAGTGGCAGGAGACACCCAGCTCTCCTGGTGATCAGCAAAACCTGGAGAAAATCGCCACCAAGTTAGACAGAAATTTGGGGGGATTGAGACATCTTAAAAAAGCCCAATGTGATTGAGTTTAGTACATAGATACAGAATTCATATTGCAAATGTCTAAATTGCTCTTCTATCCTTTCTTACCAAGCTTACTTCTTTGCTGCCTCAATTCGTTCCTCTTGTAGGTGTGTTCTTGGATTAATGCAAGAACAATTAACCAAATTGTTATTCATTATGGATCTACATTCTGAGCTTGGCATTGGACATTATATAAAAAAGTAAAAAGAACACAGTACCTGCCATGTTCTAGACCATGTTGTGTTGCTATCAAGGAATATTTCTTCCTGAGACTGGGTATTTGGAAAATTTATGAAGAAAAATTTTATTTGGCTGATGATTCTGATGGTTGAGAAGTTTAAGATTGGACACCTGCGTCTGGGGAGGGCCTTAGGCTGCTTCCGTTCGTGGAAGGTGGTGAAGGGGAACCCGCGTGTGCAGAGATAACATGGCGATAGAGGAAGCCAGGGTAAGCTGCCAGGCTCTTTAACTGTCATCTCTCGAGGGAACTAATAGAGTGAGAAATCACCTCACCTCCCAAGGAAGGACAGTAATCTATTCTTGAGGGATCTGCCTCCATGGCCCAGACACCTCCCACTAGACACCACCTCCAACACTGGGGATCAAATTTCAACATGAAGTTTGGAGGGACAACCACCCTAACCAAAGCATGCCCTGCCAAGAACATGTCTTTTTTAGTAGAAGAGTATGAATTTATGGGTCTGATAAAATTGAATTACTTGAGCCCAGGAGTTCAAGAATAGCTTCAATGAGACTCAGTCTCTAAAAATAAAATAGAAAAATCAAGTCAGTGTGGTGGTGTACAACGGAAGTCCCAGCTACTCAGAGGCTGAAGCAGGATTATCACTTGAGCCTGGGAGTTTGAGGTTGCTATGAGCTATGATGATGCCACTTGAGGCTGCGATGAGTGGCTCATACTTGTTAACCTAGCCCTCTAGGAAGCTGAGGTAGAAGAATCCCTTGAGGTTAGGAGTTCAAGACTAGCCCAAGCAAGAGTAAGACCCCATCTCTACTAAAACTAGAAAACTGACCCAGGTGTGGTGGCAAACACCTGTAGACCTAGCTACTCGGGAAGTTGAGACAGGAGAATGGCTTGAAGCCTGGAATTTGAGGTTGCTGTGAGCTAGGCTGATGTCATAGCACTCTAGCCTGGGACAACAGAGTAAGACTTTGTCTCAAAATAAATAAGTTTTTTTTTTTTTGTTTTTTTTTTTTTTTTTAGATAGAGTCTCACTATGTCAGTAGAGTAGTCTACCTCAGTAGAGTGCTGTAGCATCACAGCTCACAGCAACCTCAAACTCTTGGGCTTAAGTGATTCTCTTGCCTCAGCCTCCCAAGTAGCTGAGACCACAGGTGCCTGCCACAACTCCTGGCTATTTTTTGTTTGTAGTTGTCATTGTTGTTTGGCAGGCCCGGGGCCAGATTCGAACCTTCCACCTCCAGTGTATGTGGCTAGTACCCTAGCTGCTAAGCTAGAGGCACCGAGCCAGGGTTTTTCTTTTTCTTTTTTTGAACAGTCAAAAATATAATCAGTGTTTATAAATGTTCCATAGATAAACGTGGGCAATTATCCCACACACATACAGACATACGGACTTTCTTCTGCCTTATAATTATATTTTTATCTTGTTCACCTTGTATTCCTAAGAATTTTTGCTAGTGTTTTAGTTGCTTTGTTAAAAGCAAATTTAGAATGATTATACCTTCTCCCTAAATGTCTTTGACCTCTTTATCCTAAAAGATAATGACCTCTTTATCCTAAAAAGTACCCTCCATAGAGTGCCATGCATCATAGCTCACAGCAACCTCGAATTCTTGGGTTCAAGCAGTCCTCTTGCCTCAGCTTCCTGAGTAGCTGGGATTACAGGTGCCCACCACAACACCCAGCTAGTCAGGGTCTCACTCTTGCTAAGGCTGGTCTCAAACCCTGAGCTCAAATGATGCATCTGCCTTGGCCTCCCTGAGACTTTTCTTAGCAATGTCACTCTTTTTTATTTTTATTTTTTTTTTTTTATTAAATCATAGCTGTGTACATTAATATGATTGTGGGGCACCATACACTTGGTTCATAGACCGTTTGACACATTTTCATCACACTAGTTAACATAGCCTTCCTGGCATTTTCTTAGTTATTTTGCTAAGACA
>CAUYPK010110955.1:0-31085 GCA_963574355.1 Loris lydekkerianus | reverse complement strand
AAAAACATAGCCCCTGTCTTAGGTTGCCTGCTCTTGCAGTTTCAGTCTTACACGTCATGGGGATACAAACATCAATGGTTTGGTCCCTGCCTTAGGTTGACAGAACGCAGAGTGATCTTACCCGTCTTTGGGTACTATGAACTATTAAAAAAAAAAAAAAAAAAAATAGTGATTGATTTTCACATAAATTAGATTTAATTTTGACCAAAGTACATTACTTAAACATTAAACATTAATTTTTAATTCAATTTGTTAGTATGTTGTTTGGGATGTTGCATCCTCATTTATAAGTGAAATATGTTTATAATTTCCACTTTATAATAATATATTCTCTCCAATTGTAATATCAGGTGTACCCAGATCAAGTAGAATGATTTTGAAGTGTTTCTTCTTTTTCTATTGTCTGTAAGATTTGGTATGATTTGTTTTTTGAAATTATATTTTACTTTTATTTATAAAAAAAAATAAAAATAAAAATAAATAAAACAGAAAAAAAAAATAAAAT
Organism: Loris lydekkerianus; assembly: GCA_963574355.1. Classification (NCBI taxonomy): domain Eukaryota; kingdom Metazoa; phylum Chordata; class Mammalia; order Primates; family Lorisidae; genus Loris; species Loris lydekkerianus. Next base: position 30,580 of record CAUYPK010110955.1, on the reverse strand, counting down.
AAAAATAAAAAAATAAAACAAATCCAGCCCCGGCCAGAAACTAAAAAAAAAAAAAAAAAAAAGAAGCAACAACAGACAAAGACCCTGCATGCATTGGTCATAAGAAGCTACATAATGCTATGATAACCACCAATCAAAAATCTCGATAATTTATCATAGAAAACCTTTGTTTTTCCTCCTGTTACATACCCCATACAGGAGCTCCCTTCAGGAGCTCTGCTCTCTTAAGGACCTGAGCTGACAGAGGCTAAGCACCCTGAAACTACGCCATCCCCATGTGGTCTTGTCAGTGATGACAGCAAGATAAAGGAACATAACAAACCATACCACCAAAAAGGACTTAATGGCACCCATTGCCTCTGGTTATGGTCATAAGCGCTACCTAAATATAAGGGATTTCAAAATGATAGAAATAAAAAGTTCTTTGTATTCAGGAAGGACAGAAGAATCAAATATTGGTGAGCATTAGTGAAAATGCCCTCACAAAACTCATAATTTGATGGGAAATATACACAATTAAAAAGGCAGCTAAAATACAATAGGAGTGATATCAACAAGATGGCAGAAAATGAAATCCTGAACTCTACTTCTCTCCGTGGACACGTCAATTCATCAAGAAAACACAGACAAGTCCCTTTGTAAAAAACCCAGAAACCAGCTGAGAGGCTCCTATACCCAGGAGAGCATGAAACCAGCCAAATCAAAGGTAGTAGGATTATTAGAGACACTCCTTTGCCATAGTCCTTACCCCCAACACAGGGCTTTACAATCAAGAGAAAACACTCAGATCTCAGCTTCTCCCTAGGAAGAGAGAGAAAAGACTGGACCATGCATCTAACATTCTGATTTTTCTGAAGGCTGCCTGAGGCACTGGCTTTTGTCTTGCCTGTTTTGGAGCACTGGCAGGACTTGGGACCCTCTAAAAGCCTGAAGGCCACTGAGAACAAAGACAGTAGTTTGAACTAGCATGTTAACACTCACCACAATCCTTCCCCTGGACCAGTACAGAGAAAACAGGTACAAAACTTCAGATCCCAGCTTCTCCCAGGAAAGGAAATGAGTTGGATTATGTACCAAACATTCCAACTTGTCCAGGAGCTGCCCAGAGAGCTAGCTTGTGTGTAGTCTGAGAACACTAATGGGAACTAGCATACTCTAGACAACCAGATGCTGCTAAGAACAAAGACAGTTGTTCAGACTAGCGTGAACTTTTTAGATGACCTTAAACTCTGTGGCTAGGCTGACTACCCTAGGCTGAGAGTCTTCTAAGCCAGTCTATGAAGGCTAGGATAGAGAGCTGTTTTGTCCAATATGCAGATACCAACAAAAAGAGTCAAGGGAAATGAAGAAAGAAATATGTTCCAAAGAAAAGTGTAAGATAAATCTCCAGAAACTGACCTTAATGAAACAGAAAGTTAGCTGACAGAGAATTAAGGATAACTTTCAGGTTGGGTGTGGTGGTTCATGACTATAATCTTAGCACTCTTGGGAGGGAAACTCCTTAAGCTCAAAAGTATGAGAACAGTCTAAGCAAGAACAAGACCCCATCTCTACAAAGTAGAAAAATTAGCCTGGCATAGTGGCATGCATCTATAGCCCCAGCTACTCAGGAGGCTGAGGCAGGAAAATTACTGGAACCCAGGAGTTTCAGGTTGCTGTGAGCTATGATGATGCCACCGTACTCTATTATGATGCCAGGGCAACAGGGTGACAGTATCACAAAAAAATAATAAAATAAAATAATTCTTAGAAAGATTCTAAAATAGGTCCATAAAACAATGCATAAACAAAGAGAGAATTTTAACATGGGATGGAAAATATTAAAAAGTACCAAATAGAAATCAGGGAGCTAAAGAATATAATAACTGAACAGAAAAATTTATTTACAGGAATTCAACAACAGGTTAAGCAGAAGAACAGACCAGCAAACTCATCACTGAAAACTATGAAGTCATGCAAGAGATAAGGGAGGGCAAGAAAAGAATGAATGATACTTAAATGCTTGGCCTTCGCCACTGGGCAGACATTTCTATTTGCTGATATGGAACGCAGAAGGCTGGCAAGGGTGGGATGTGGATAGTGAGAGGAATTCACTTTTGAGTTATCAAGGTTGAAGATTGTTGAGATATTTCCAGTAGGTAGGATGATGTTCAGCAGAAGAGAGAAAACAGGGATAGACATTTATATTTTAGAATCATCCACAATCAAGCCAATAAGGTGGGTTCACACAAGGAGCCTGAATAGAGTAAGTTAAGAAGATTGAAACACTGAAAAACAGTATAGTGGTTTCTTTTTATCTGCCATAGACACCTGAAATCATGGATAGTACCAAATCCCACATATACTATGCTTTTTCCTATACCTACATATCTACAACAAAGCTTTATTTATAAATTAGGCACATTAAGAAATGAACAACAATAACTCATAACAAAACAGAACAATGATAACATCATGCCAGCATCGCAACACTCCCACTTTGGAGCCATTCTGAAGTAAAATAAGGGTTCCTTGAACACAAGTACGGCAATAGTTCAATGGTTGATCTGATAACCAAGACTGAGTGACTGACAGGCAGTGGATATGGCATGAATATGCCAAAAGCACTGATTACAACTCAGGCAGCACAACATGAGATTTCAGCAAGCTACCTGTAACAACTCTCCATTTAACATTTATGAATTATTTATTTCTAGAATTTTCCATTTAATATTTTCAGATGACAGTTGACTTCAGGTATCTGAAAAAACATGGAAAGAGAAACAGGGTATAAGGGGGAATGACTGTAGCACGAAAAGAAAGATTGAGGAGAGGAAGAGTGAATAGAATTAGAAACCAAGGAAATAGAGCATTTCCAGAAGGCAGGAATGGTGGTAAGTGCCAAGTGACAGAGAGACAGGTCAAAGGAAGTATCCATTGCGTGTTTTGACAAAGAGGCCACAGGTGACCATATACATTTTGGACAACATCTAAGATGAGAGCAAGATGTGGGGTGAGACTGAGACCAGCACTAAAACCTCTTAGTGAGTGAGAGGGAATCTCCAGCAAGTTGTTGCTTGATAACAAAACGAAAAAAGTACATGGGCTTTACATAGAATGGGAATGTTCTTTTAAATTAATTTTTGAAGGCATGTTAAATCTGCACTGCACAATAACAATTATATATCACAAAGGATATTTTTCTTCTAACTTTTCTTGAAAGCAATTAAAGGGCTCTTTTTTTTTCACTTTATTCTATAAAGTAAAAGATATCCCTGTGGCTCTGTTGTGCTTTCTTTGATTAGTGGTGCTGTAGCATTGCCATATAAAACAGTTTTATTGCATTTTTTTATATTTCCACTTGCAATATAATTCTTACTTCCCAAAATAAAATTGAAACTCATTTCCTACTAAAAGGATATACCTATAAATCTATGTGTCACACAAAGCTCACGAGGAAGTGTTAAGTGATTTTAGTAAGAATTATTTGCTGATGTGCAGGCTGCAGTAAAAACTGCCAAGTCTGGAAATAGTTTTAAATACAGGTACCTTCTCATGCCTAACTGAAACAGTGTTATGTCATTATTCCTAAACTAATTAATGTGGTATATGGCACCTATAATCTGATGACACTAAGAATTTGTCTTGTGCTAAAGAAAGAAATCTTTTAAATTCTACAAAGGGTTTTAGCTACCCCTATAGGCAGAATAGTATAAGAAGTAGCCTGGATTTGACCTTCCTTCAGCAATTTTGTTCAAGCTGAATATTTTCCTTATTTAGAGTAACTAAAAAAAGTTTTAGGCAACAAATCACAAAATTCTATAGTTGGAAAAACAATGTTACCTGCCAGTTACTTTTTCCATCCCCAAAAGACAGCCATCCACCTGCAGAAGAAATCTGACAAACTTCTTTTGTCATGATGCTTGCTTGACGTTGTCAAGAAAGTTGAATGTACCAGATGTTCTCTGTGGAGACTAACCAAGTTCCACCTGGGTGCCACACCTACAGTTAGGCTGTCCTTTAAACTGGAAATCAACACCATATTGACAGACTTGAAACAGCTGGCTGAAATTCATTGTTCTGCTTACTGTGTGGATGTTGTTAGGAATACCACTGAGGATGCTCTCTACATTTTAAAGGGTTTTCTTCATGAAAACTCACAGGAAAAATTCTCTGGTTTCAATAAGAAAGATCAGTAGTGCTTTTCCCAAATATGTTACTTCTCTGTTTATTTTTTGCTAATATCCTGCGGGGCTGCGTTAAAGTCTCCCAACCATCAGCATGGAAAGAGATATCCTGAAGAACATAGAGAAGAAAGTAAAGTGAAAATGGAAAATGAAAGACAATATAGGAAAAACTCCCACTTGTCATACACGGGGGTTCTGAGGCCATTCTGGGTATGTGTGTGTGTGTGCACGTACTTTTTTCTCTCTGTACATTTTCATCACTAGAGCACACTATTTTAAATATGATCTATTAGTTATCTATTGCTGGGGAATAAATTATCGCCATGTATTGGTTTAAAACAGAAAGTATTTATTATTCCACAGAAAGATCCTGTAGGTATGCAATCTGAACACAATTTATCTAGGTCCTCTGGCTCAAGGTCTCTCATGAGGGTACTATGATGTCATGGCCTGATCTGGGGAGCATGTGCTTCAGGCCCTGTCACACCGTTATGGACAGGCCTCAGCCTCCTTGCTGGCTATCGTCTGGAGACAGTTGCTTGCCACATGAGCTGCTCCATTAGGACCACATGCTCCCAAGGTGACAGCATGCTTCCTCCAGTGAGGGTGTCTAAAGAGACACGGCAGAGACACGGCACGAGAACGCAAGCAAGACAGGAGCCAGCTTCACCTCAGAAGCAGCACGCCATCACTTTCTCCAGATTCTATTCATTAAATGGGAGCCACTGGGTTCAATCTATGGTCAAGGAGAAACGAATACATGAGGGTTGGTGGGATCACTGGGACCACCTCAGAGCTGCCCGTGACAGTCATTTTCTCACGTTACAGATACTCTTCTTTACTCCTATTGAAATCTGAGGGGAAAAAATAGGGCATGACAGGTGTCTCAACCAAAATGGAACTGATTTTACTTTTTTAAAAACCATCTTTGTGAGCAAAGAAAAAACAGCCAAATTGGTGAATTAGTCCTTAACTTTGACAATTCTTTTGTCAGACTATGAGGCCTTTTCCAAGGCTTCACTAAGAATATGGATTCCTATGAATTTATTTTTGCCGGGTAATTCATTCTTATTACATATTTAGCCTGACACAAGTTATTCCTGGAAAAGAGTTTTTTATCTTAAAATAATCTTCAGATAATTAGCACTGAATTTGGCTGCAAATTCGTTACAACTGGCTATGAATACTCAGAGTCCACCAGGGCCAAGCCTTCTTTAATCTAGTACATGCCAAGGTAATCTCTTTTCCTCCTCATTGCACTGTTTCCTCCTAATGATTTTAGGTATGGTGACTAGCTATATAAATTAGCCCTGGAAATCATATGACTTCTCTTGTGCATTACTATTAACTGTACTTTCTTTCACTTTCAAAAGTGGGCTCATTTTGGTAATAAATTACAAAGCGATCCTATTTTGGAGTAATGTTATGTGTTGCTTTGCTTTATTTATGAACTTTTTCTTTAAATTTCAGAACGTTAAGGGGTACACATGTCTTGTTTACAGACTTTGTTTTTGTACAGGCTGAGTCAGAGTCAGCCATTATGACAGCAGTTTTCAACCTTCCTACTGCCGCGACCCTTTAAGACAGTTGCTGTGGGTCGCTACCCACAGGTTAAGAACTGCTGCATTAGGATTTGCCTTGAGAACTGTGAAGAGTGGAATAAAGGGACTACCTTTGATCTTCTTCTTTTTCTGGTGGGAAAGGTTCAGAGAAAGAGAAAATAGATATTGAAAGAGTGAAGTACTCATTGCTGACTCTTCCCAATCTTTTAGTTCAAGCAGTGGTGTATATTTGACATATATTTAATTAAAGCAGAAAAGGCACGGACCATGAGGCAGAATTTAAACAGACATATTTGGCAAAAACAAAATACGCCTAAGGACACTATAAAAAACAAAGAAAATAAAACCCATAGAAAAATAGGGGCAAGACTGTTTTGACTCTCCCTCGATCCGGCTGGGTGATGAGAACTTTCAGGGTCACCATTAAGAGTGGGCAGAGTAATCCACACAGAGAGTGGCTCTGATCCAAGCCAATTTACAAAAGTCACAACTGTCCAGTCCAGTGCTTTTTCTAGGCTGTGATGGAAGATGTCGCATAGGTCTAAAAGTACTGGCTCACCATCCATCCGAACTTTGTCCAAAATCAGGGAAATACATGCCGCATGCAGTACTATGCCCAAAGCTTTCCAGATCAGGCTTGATCTCATGTGGGGTTTTTTGTTTGTTTTTTGTTTTTTTGCTTATTGTTATTTATTTTTTTTAATTTCAGGTTAATGTGAGGGAACAAACAACGAAGTCACAATATTTGAATTTGTTTAGTAGAGTCCATCTTGGAGTTGTGTCCCATACCAAAAAGTGTGCCATATACCCCTACATTGTGCCCATTAAATGGGAGCACACCAATCCCCTCCTATTTCCCCTCCCCCAACTTGAATTGAATTGAATCTTACTCATATGTAGGCGTGTATTAGATCACCTACTGGCTTCATATTAGTATTGATACCTTGGATATTTGCTTCTCCATTCTCGTGATACTTTACTAAGACGAATGTGTTTCTACTCTGTCCAGGTTAATACAAAAGATAAAAAGTCTCCATCTTTTTTATGGCAGAACAGTATTCCATAGTATGTAGACACCACAGTTTGTTAATCCATTCCTAGGTTGATGGACATTTAAGTTGTTTCTACATCTTGGCAAGAGTAAATTCAGCTGTGATAAACAATCTAGTGACAATGTCTTTATGATAAAATGATTTTTTCGATTTTTTCTTCTTCTGGGTAGATGCCTAGTAGTAGGATTGCAGGTTCAAATGGAAGGTCTAATTTGAATTATTTGAGGATTCTCCATACTTCTTTCCAAAGACACTGTATTAGTTTGCAGTCCCACCTAAATTGGCTTGGATCAGAGTCACTCTCTGTGTGGATTACTCTGCCCATTCTTAATGGTGACCATGAAAGTTCTCATCACCCAGCCGGATCGAGGGAGAGTCAAAACAGTCTTGCCCCTATTTTTCTGTGGGTTTTATTTTCTTTGTTTTTTATAGTGTCCTTAGGCGTATTTTGTTCTTGCCAAATATGTCTGTTTAAATTCTTGCCTCATGGTCCGTGCCTTTTCTGCTTTAATTAAATATATGTCAAATATACACCACTGCTTGAACTAAAAGATTGGGAAGAGTCAGCAATGAGTACTTCACTTTTTCAATATCTATTTTCTCTTTCTCTGAACCTTTCTCACCAGAAAAAGAAGATCATCAAAGGTAGTCCCTCTATTCCTCTCTCCACAGGCACACCAGCATCTACAACTTTGGGACTCTGTGATGTAGGCTAATCTTACTGGGGTTAGGTGATATCTCCAGGTGTTTGATTTGCATTTTTCTGATGATTAGGAATGATGAGCATTTACCATCCCATCTATTACTGGGTAAGAGACATGAACAAACCTCCTCCAAGGAAGATGGATGAATCATTTAATTTTTTAACTCAAATTTTGCCCTTCATGACCTCATCCTTTGCCTTCAGCAAACCCCTCTCCTCCCCAGAAGGAGTCATCTTGAACACTTATCTCTCTACTTCACTTGCTCTGCTATATTACTAGCATGGGGAAGGAGCCCTGTTGCTAGGACAACAAGGGTACTAAAAAAGTTTAGCCACAGCTGGATCCTCTATTGTAATTGATCAAATTAATTGATTCATTTCAATTTCTTACACTTAAGAAGGTAAAACATTACATAATTCCTCCAACTTATCAGACATGTTTTGTCTATGTCTCCAAAATGTTTCACTGACCTTTACCATTTCTCCTGAATTCACTAACTTAACTCACTTATTTCTATTAACTGGAGATGATATTCAAAGTATTTAGAGCTAAATTACCTTGAGAAATATCCATCAGAATGGATGTATTCATCCAATCAGAATGTATATAGTACTAGCTTTAGAAATGGTACCAAAGCATCCCAGTCTCCAATTAGTCCAGTGTTTCACTAATCTTGATTCCTTATCCTCCTCTCATGAAATGGACTTCTCCTCTGTTCAGTTATTACAAGCCTAACATCTGGATTGGCCATCTGATCTAGTATCTCCATATATAATTGGATAAGAATTAGATTTTAATGTGAAATGCATCCTTGCCTTTTATTTGTGATAACTATGATGATTTTTCAAAGACCATTATAAATATTTCCTTCCTGGGAAGAAAGACACTGTGTGTTAGAAAGTAGAGCAGGATGTTAAAGGGATAGTACATAGAAAGAAGTAACTGCTTACTAGTTGAGGTAGGAGTATTCCCTTCCAAATGCATAGTATGACTGCACTTATCACCCCCATGTGAGTGGGTAGGGCTGAATAATTAGTTATCATCAGAGTTCTGAGCAGAAGTGGTGTACATCACCCCTAGAAACAATGTTCAATTATTGCTCTGTGTCCTCCTGAGAGGACCATCAACATCCACATTTTACCTATTTTACCCTTAATCTCAGAGGGAGGATGACTAGAAACAACAGAGTCCTCTAGCTAACTCATAATGAAAAGGTAGTGAGAGCAAGAAATAAACTGTTATTTTGGATTTGTCACTGCATCTAATCTATGCTGACTGATAGATCTTAGTCTTAAGATCTTGTCACTGGGACGTCCTGTTTAGAATCCTGATTTCAAGATAACCTAATTCAGTGGTTCTTAATATGGAATCCATAAATTCTCTTATATTGTACACAAAATTTGGGAGGCTTGGGAGACGAGGCTCCACAGTGTTCATTAAATTTTTCAAAACTCTTGACATTAGGTCCACATTGTTACTAATTCCTAAGTAATCTCTGAGTTTAGTCTATAATCCTGACTATCCTGGCTCGGACTTCCTCTTCCTAAATTCTTACCTTGTCTTTGTAACCCATCATCACTCATTTTCTGGCTATGATGAAATGTGACCCTGACCTAACTACTGAGCCAGTTCTGGATATTTGCATAATCTCCAAAAGATCTGTCTTTAAATTATAACTGGTGATTGGTACCCAATGTAGGTGCTTGGAAAATGTGTTTTTAATCAGTGAGACTGAGATCAGGGAGAGAAACAAAGTCAATGGGTCTGGCTCTGTGTGAAACTTTGCTCCTGAGAAACATAAGGAGAAACAACTATTATAAATTTTAATTAACAATCCTACCAAAGCTTGAAGCATCTAGGCATTAAGTGAATTCTATAGAACCAATTTACCAAATGGTTGCACAAATCTAGCTTCTCTGCTAATTTAGGTCATTAAATTTTCATTAACTTATCCTAAACAACTCTTCTTTAGAGGATGTAGAAAAGCTAATCAAGGCCACTCTCTCCTCTTAAAATCATTTGAAGAACTTGAATTTCCTAGGAGTTTATCTCTTTTCTGCTGAGCCTTATATTTACTTGACATGATCCCAACAGAAATATCACATCTATTACTCCTTTAAGACCTGTCCTAAGAAATCCTGTTCATGTCTCAATGTTATGAACAGTGCATTCATATATTTCATTAATATGCCTCTGGAATGCCTGAAATCACACCACCTCTCTAGACATAACCAGGAAGGACTAGATCTCTTGAACAGACCAATATCAAGCACTGAGATTGAAAAAACAATAAAAAAGCTTACAACAACAACCACAACAAAAAAAAAAAAAAAAAAAAAAACACCCAGGACCAGATGGCTTGGAGCGTGTACGTATATGGCAGAAACTATTTCAAAATGTTGAGAAGGAGAGAACTTTCCCCAACATGTTCTATGAAGCAAACATCACTTTGATTCCAAAAAATCACCTTGATGCAAAAATTCTAAATAAAATCTTAGCTAATAGATTGCAGCTACACGTTAAAAAACTACACATCACAATCAAGTAGGCTTTATCCACCAAGGGATGCAAGGCTGGTTCACTGTACACCATCTCTTACTAATTCATTAAATAGACTATATGCTGTTTGGTAAACCTTGGGTCTCCCATGTGGGAAGTAGTTATTTCCTTGTGCTCACCACTGGAAAGAAGGAATTGAGATGGAATGCAGAGCTACTCTTGTGTCATGCAGGCCCTAGATAATGAACGTGCGCGTGCACACAGGACAAACATCACAAACACACACAGACTGCTACATCATTAATTTCCATATCATTCACAATTCTATCAAACATTCCCACTTTTTAAAAAGCTCAAAATTAGCAAATAATTATTTATTAATTTTAGGAACATATCTGCTTTATTTCCTCTTTCAAACTCTAATGAAATATTATATTTTTGCATTGACTTTTTACCGGTGAAAATAAATTAAGTAGAGCTTATGCACGTTCACAAAGATGAGTTCCAAAATCATTCGAGCCAGTTGCCACATACTTCACGTACTAATTTCACTCCATAAGTATATGTAAGATTATATATTTATATAGTATAGCACAGGAAATTCATATTTATTGAAAACCTACTGGTATATATAAGTTTTGATCTATTTTAACAACTATGATAATTACATGATGATATAATAATATAATATTATTGCCATAAAGTAGATCATTACATTATATTGGTCAAAGTTATTATTGTATCAACCCTAAAGTGAGTTCTAATAGCCCCATTTTACATTTGAGCAAATGGAATCTCAGAAAGTGAAGTTTACCCAGGACTATGTGGCTAAACGATGGAAGTCAGGACACAGGTCCATGCTTTTTTTACTGTCCTATACCGCCTGCCATGCAAAACAAAGCTAACGGCACCTGAGGCTTATAGCAACCTTAAGTTTAGTTTCTTTCTTCACTTTTAAAGCATACGTTTCCCCCACATGAATGATGCTGTTGACATCAAGGATAACAATACTAATAACAACCCTTCAACAACAACTCATCTCTAGAAAACAAAGAAACTATCTAACTTTTCTGCATTACTTTTTACCAGTATATAGCTAAGATGGGGCCAATATCCAGGTGTTCTGATTCATAAATCAGAATTTCCCCCTTCTTAACAAGTATAAACTGTTGAATGAGATATCTACTAGAGTGAGCAACTATGAAGAATGAGCACAGTGCATCTCTTAAGTGTGTCAAGTCCATGTTGACTGTGGGTAGGTAATAATGCACTCCTGCAGAACAACCAGGATGCCACTCGGCTCATGTCTTCATTAATACTGTAAAACTTCATCAGCTCTCAGACAACACTACCTGAACTTGTAATAATTTGGTATGCTGTGTTATTTTACCTTTGTACTATCAAAACCAAGTAATGTGAAACCAACAATAATAAAAGCTGCTTTGTGCCCTATTGCTGTTCCTTCCTCTCTCTTATTTTCTTCCCTCTTCCTCCCTTCCTCCCTCCCTTTTTCTCCCTCCTGCCTCTCTTTCTCTCTCCATATCTTTCTCTCTCTCTCTCTCTCTGTCTCTCTCTCTCCCTCTTGTTCTCTCTTTCCTCCCCTCCCTACCCCTTCCCTCTTTCTCCCTCCCATTCTCTCTCAGGTGCCCTACTTGGTCACTCCCCTGACCACAGTCAGCCATTCATTTCCAGCTTTTCTTCTCACAAGCCAAATTCTGGGCAACCAGATCTACCCCTTATTCCCAGCCGTAGTAATTAATTGTGTTATTATTGTGAATTAATCATACAAGCAAGTCAATGTTTAGCCTAATTAAGAGTGAAGCCAACAAATTATCTAAAGCACCACTTCAGCAGAATTTGCATCCAGCCTTGTCTGAGCAGCCAATCAAGCTTTGCAGCTATTGACTTAAGTACTTCTGGGCTTCATTAAAACGTACAGCTCAGCTTTCCTCGCACTCCAGTTCCTGAGCCCTACCTTAGTCCTCCATCTCTTACCCTTCCCTAACTGCAGTACTTAATTATACACGCTGGAAATAATACTCTATCTCTTCTGTTAAGTTACTGCATGCAAATCAACAGCATTGTACTTGAGTCCTTTTGCGAGTTTAAATTGTGAATAGTTTTACAGTATTAAAGACCATTTAAATTTTTTCTTACCATTTCCCCAAATCAGTTTAGCACTTTTAAAAACAAAGATGCTAACACACAAACATTCCTTCCTTAGAAGGAAGTTACCCATGTAAACAATGATCGAGGCAACCAACTTTCTAGGTGAAGAGCAAAACAAGCGAAAATCATAGTTCTTGACAGTAAAAACATGTAATTGGACTTCTACTTCTAGATGAGTAGTAGAGAAAAAAAGTCTGCAGAAGGAACCTGAAAGCATTACTGAGATGTTGAAAGTAGTGCACTTAGCAAAATTTTTTGAGAAAAAAAAACTACTGCCTGGAGTGAAAGTTGACCTTGAATTTTTCCCATTAAAAGATAATTCAGGCTTGGGGAAAATAATGTGCTGAAACTTACAGCTCTGGCAATAGAAACTGAAGCTATAAATCACCATCTTTTCTGATACCATGTGTGGACACACTTCAGGACAAGAGCACTGGTCATTCTTCAAAAAATGAGAATTTGGAAGAATTCCAAAGGCTAAAGGCCTAAATCAGCTATGTGAATGGACTTTAATTAGATTTCCAACTATTTCACCCAAAGCTCCAAGTCTGTACGGGTGTCCCACATATTTTTTTTTCCTATTAATTTTTGCTTGGTTTTGCTGCTCCCTCAATACTTAGAAACTCTGCATTTTAGCCTTTAGTGAAGTGTCCACTTCAAATATTCTCTCCTGCCACCTCCCGGTCAACCTCACACTTCCTGACTTCCTGAGTGTTCTCAGCACGCTCAGAAATATGAGCTCTCCAGATGATTTCTCACTGAAACTTATCAGAAAGGAGAAAAAACAGCGTCTATTCCATTTTCTTCATACCCACCACCTAATTCATACCTTCATTCTGTTCAGGTCTTAAATATGAACACCAATACTTATCTTCAAAATTGCCTATATCTCTTTGTCTACTTAATTTCTCTCTCTGATACTTAACACATAGATATATTAATTAGTATTTATAATAATTCTCTACAAAGCCTTTGTATCAGGAAAAATAATCGATTAACACTAGAAATTATCAGCTTTTTCATAAACTCCCCTACATAGGAGGCCACTTTTTTGGAAACTTACCCACTTTGCAGAGGAACTTTTTTCCGTGCGTAAAATGTCTAACATTCTAAGATGCTAAGCACAATACTTACCATGGTGATACTGGAATAAGTCTATAAACATGTAAATGTATATGAATGCATGTAAGTGTTTATATGTATTGTTATTTAAAGCTGTTTTGGGACATAAAGTAAAAGGGGGCCCAGCACATCACAAAATAACCTGTGCTTAGTATGGAGTTCACGATGTAGATTTCTTTAAAAGCCCATTGGCAAGAAGACAGGCAGATATTTCAACACTAAGTTTCAGACATTTGGAAGGGAGGTTTCCTTCTTTTCCCAAGGACAAACCCTGTGATTCACCAATGAGATGAGGCTGAAAACATGCCTTTTGCTGCCATCAAGTGGCTCTTTTCAGAATATTCTTGTGAACCTCAACCACGAAGTCGGAGTTTTGCTCCCCCACCATTTATTTCATCCCTCATACATTGTACAAGCATTAGGCTTTGTGGAATGGGAATATGTGAAAAGACCAAGCAAGCCTTTCTCATTTCCCAGGTTAGAGTTTTCTACTATGGATACTATAAAAATTACATCACTAAGATATTCCTTGGTAAGGTAATTTCAAAAAGTATTTGAAGTATCCAAACACTAAAAAGCCTTCCCAGCCCCCTGTGACCTGCTTACCTTCTAGTGGGTCACTAGAGGCCTCAACCTGGACTTTGGAGCACACCTCTCTTCATTAATACCATAGAAAGAATTTCTAAATAGACTGGCTTTAAGACAAGAGCTGAGCACAGAGAAAATCAGAAAGTTTATTCAGAATAATTTTCAATCAAATCCAATCCCACTACTGTGGAATAAAATGGCTTTGCGTTTCCTTTCAACTAGTGTCTCACTTTCTCGAGAGGACTTCAGTCCTATGTGTATACAGCCCAGTATATTTTGTAGTCACTGCAAAAGTGTGACTATTATTACAGGCAGTGCTGGGTTAAGAATCTATCTCCATAGATTCTATAGGTTTGTTCCCTTAAGTTGAATTTATATGTAAGTTGGAACAGGTATATTTATCTATTGCCTGTAATAGCCTCCATTTGTAAGTGCGAGCTGTATTTAAGTCAGATGTCTCTAACTCGGGGACTTCCTGTGCTACATAACCCTCTATTTAGTAAATTTCTTTTCTCTTTTTCTTTGAGTATATTGCCTTTTTCATGCCCAAAAATAGTTAACTAAACTGATAGTAAAATGGAAGGAAGAATGACAATAGCTACTTTTAAAACAAAACAAAGCCAAACACTGTGGCATTAGCCTCTTCATATTCTGAGAAGGCAGTGACTTAGCATATTGGTTCTTTTGATTAGCAAATGCATTAATGTGATTTTTGTTATGAAAAAAAAAGTTTCAGTTATATCAAAGTAGACATAATTTTAGGCAAAAAGGAACTAAATTGCTCTACATAATAGAATAGAGGAATTCTGCTAGTTTTTGGTGAACCTCCAGAGAGAACTTGAAACTGGGAGAAAAAGAGAGCCAGGGATGTTTGGGGGTTTCTCAAATCCAAAGGAAACTGTATCCTTAAACTACTGAACTACACCTGTGATTATGATATGAATCCCCAGGAGAATTTCCCCCACGGTACAGGTTAAGTCTGATGGGTTCCCTCAGCGCCCGCAGGTGTCTGCAGCTCTCTGCAGAACCATATAATATGAGGACTTTTATTGCAATTTCTCACTTAATAGGAGACCAACTCCCCAATTCTGGTCTCCCCATTTAGAGTTAGAACACAAGTCCCTAAGTTCTTGCCTCTGAGCACCAGTGTTCAGGCTTACAGCGCTGGTTTTTAGATCCTTTCTCATTTTTGTCCTCCAGGGTTTTGCCTCACCTTTGGGTAAGCTCAGCGAGGCATTTCAAAAGAGTTTATCTGGCTATGTTATTTTTTCTAGAAGTTCTAAGGGTTTTCTAGTAAGGGGAGCTTCAAGTTTTCTAGTGTGTCACCTAGTAGGAAAAGGAGTTGCTCATAACATGGTTCAGTGCAAAACTCTGCCAAGGATCGGCACCTTCTCTAAAGCAGCGTCGTTACCTACCCCCTCAACTATTTATATAAAGATGAATTTATTTTCATCTTGGCGAATTAGAGAATGAAGGACGTTATTATAAACGGTATTTTGGTGTTTGAGGCATAGAGGAGCAAAGAGTCGAACATGGGAGGAGATACAAGTTGCCTGAGCCTTAAATTCACTACTTGTTAGTATAAACTGTCATATAAAGCTTGTGAAATACCTTTTTCCCTCTACTGTGTACTTCCTTTAATGGCAGGGGGAAAAACAATAACGTTTGAAATGAGCTTCCATCACAGCACTGAACAATGGTGGCCAAAGTCTATACACAACATCAAAGCAACAGCACACCACAGCCCTGAAAGGTAATCTTGCTTAGCCTGCATTTAGAAGAAAAACGGTAGTACCTAGCTCTCTGATCTGTTTGGAAGAATAGATCAAAATCTACCGTGGTAACTATTTCAGTGTACAACAAATATTTAACATGGTTTATTATTATCACTAATTGACTTATAGGCTAAGCCAGTCTCCTCATATTCTGTATTTAAAACTTACAGAGAGCAAACCAAGGGAAATGGGACTGAAAGACCAAGCCTCGTGTGTCATTATATAATGAAAGAACTGGAAAAAGTTAGAAAAAATCTGCAATCCACTTGATAGCAGATCTTTGTGCCATGGTGATCTGATCGCAACCTTGGATATAATACAGGGTGGCCCACTTTTAAAATGACCCATTTATAACAAAGGTTTCTCTGTTGGGACTATCAAGAGAACAAAATAAATACACGAGTATCAAACACCTTTATTTCACCAGGCATTGTAGAGCAGTGGAATTGCAAACCCGGAGACCTTCATCTTCTCTCCACTCGATTAAGCATGCGAATACAAGCAAATCAATAAGAGTTCCTCATTCTCTGTCTCTATAATGAAATTAATACCTGCCCTCCAACTACTCCATAGAAAAGAATAAAAGAATAAAGAAGAAATCTAAGTATTGTGAGATGTCACATGCTTCTTGGAAAAAAACATTCTAATGTCTTAAGTAATAATGTACAAATTATCCCTATTTAGGTCAGAATATTTATAAAGGAGATTTAGACTATTACAAACTAAAACACTCACTATAAATTCTCATGAGTTTCAAACATAACACTCACCACAGCAGAAAGGGGAAAGATAACCTACCCCATGGTCCCATCCATTAGGAGAATCGTGTTGTATATGTGAGAAAATATGAAGAGAAACAGGATTGTGCTGAAGAACATTGTCATCCACGACCCGTGATCCTCTCGAAACATTTTTAATCGGAGCACCTGACCTGAAATACAAATATTATTAAAAATCAGTGCACATTGTAACCTAATATTCATACATCTTTGCTTTATTTCAGTGAATCTCTATTATATCTACTGCTGAAGTATCTGCCATAGGACTGCCTTGTGGATAAAACCACTATAGAATGTCCCTTTTTTGCTCTTTTGCAAGTAAATGATCATGAGTGACATCCAGGACATATCCCATTTCATCCTAGCATAAACAGTACTAATGTGGGAATCTAGTGTGCAGAGATAGTTTGTTGTGCTAGCATGCAAATGGATGCACTCGAGCACTACTACATTGCGGGCTTTTATTCTACAAATATGTTTTTGGTTCATACTGAAATTACATAAAGTAAACAGTAAAGATTTGCATAAGTCCTATATCATTTCCTTTGCTTTCATAGATCCTTTCCTATTACTGACCAAGGCTGACCTCATGGATGAGAAGATGCAATTATTTAAAGAACAGGAAAACCTGAGAGGGAAAAATAAATCCACAGTCATAAGACAGAAGGTTTAGCTAAAATAGTGCCCATACCCCATACAGGCATATGCACAGGTACACAGAGGAGGGAGTCCAGTGTATATGGGTGGTGGTATGCTGGCTGTGGCTTCTGGCCAAGTTCAATTTCCACCCTGATGACTAAAATTCCATTTATGAATACAAATGCTAAAATTAGAGAGAATGTTAAAATCCAAATACTTCAAGGAGAAAAAATATACTAAAATGAACTCTGAAGCTCATCTTACTTAAGTTTTAAAAACTTGGGCAGTGCCTGCCGCTCAGTGGGTAGGGAGCTGGCCCCATATACCAAGGGTGACGGGTTCGAACCTGGCCCTGGTCAGCTAAAACAGCAGTGACAACTGCAACAAAAAAGAGCTAGGCGTTGTGGCAGGCACCTGTAGTCCCAGCTACTCGGGAGGCTGAGGCAAGAGAATCACCTAAGCCCAAGAATTGGAGGTCGCTGTGAGCTGTGACACCATAGCACTCTATAGAGGGCAACAAAGTGAAACTCTGTCTCTTAAAAAAAAAAAAAGTAATTTCTAAAAGGAAATTACACCACCAAAGGGAAAAAAAAACCTTAAGACTTAAAAATTATTAATACCAGAATTAGTCCAGAAAAACGTGATTTATGTACAGAAGAGAAATGAGGATCCCTGTACCTAAAAGGTGAAGATGAAAAACCATGGAAGTAAGGAAAAAGTGAATACACATAATCTTGGCTACTGTTGTGGAAAATAGTATCTATTAACCTATATCTATTGCTGAGAAAATATATCTAAATAATGGCAAGAGAGATGATACATGTATAAGAACTACAATTAAAATAAAGTAGACCTGGCTCCCTGGCTCAACACCCATAGCTCAGTGGTTAGAGTGCCGGCCACATACACCTGAGGTTGGTGGGTTCAAACTCGGCCTGGGGCCTACTAAAAACAACAACAACAACAAAGTAGCTGGCATTGTGGCAGGCACCTATAGTCCCAGCCACTTGGTAGGCTGAGGCAAAAGAATTGCTTAAAGCCCAAGATTTGGAGGTTGTTGGGAGCTGTGAGGCCACAGCATTCTACCAAGGTCGACATAGTGAGACTCTGTCTCAAAAAAAAAATAATAATAATAAGGTAAACCTGAAAACTTATGACAGAATTTCCCATGAGAAAATAGCCCCCTTGTTTAATGATATGCCAAAGTTTTCTCTCTAATGGCAGATAGTATCTCAGTTATAGCTTTGTGAGCAGAGGAAGGAACAAGCTTTAAAGATGTAAGTACTAAACTTTCCCTTACTGCTCACATTTATTAAAATAGCACATTTTTTTAAACAGACTTCAGGTGTTATTATGCAAAATGATTTTTCATGGCCTACAAACTTCCCTTTGACCCTGATCACACAGATTACCCTAACCCCTGCACCTCTGACCTATCTCTTCAAGTCTATATATATATTATATATACATACATATATGTAATATATATATATATATATATATATTTTTTTTTTTTTTTTTTAAATAAAATGGTCACGTAATGGTTTCTTTTCTTTTTTTTTTTTTTTGTAGTTTTTGGCCAAGGCTGGGTTTGAACCCACCACCTCCGGCACATAGGGCTGGCATCTTACTCCTTTGACCCATAGGCACCGCCATGGTTGTATATCTTTATAGCACTTTAGATTTTATCTGGAAACCAGACTAAAGGAAAAACTGCCCTAGGTAAAACTTTAGATGGAACAAAAAAGAAAGATTTACTTCCATCATCTACTTTCTTCTACAAGAAAAGTAAAGGGCAAAACAAACTTGAAAGTGAGAAAGAAATGTGACTACAAAACTAAAAGAAGAATATGGAAAACTCTCTACTGGAACAAATGATACCAGCACTGTAAATTAAAAGATACAGAACTTATTGATAAACTGTTCAATAATTATAGAAATACAGGGATTTTCAAGCCTCTACACAACACACTGATAAGAATATTATAAATAGATAATAAGCACAGAATGCTTGAGAGTAAAAAGACAAGCTACAAATATGTTAAGTAAACTGTAAAGAATGTGTATTCATTTACTGAACAAATATTTAATGTGTGCCTATGCCATGCCAGACGCGGTTTTGAGTGCTGGACATTCAGCTGTGAGCAAGACAGAAGAGCACTCAAAGCCAATCATCCTGTGTGCATTGAATGGAAACATAACCTTATTTTAGACCCCAGGGCTCTCTTCCATCAAAGTTCCCTTCAGGACAGGTTCTTTGTGCTTCAAATCAAAACCTATTTATTTAATTCAACAGTTGATCTTGAAGAACCTCAAAGACTGGCCATTAGAGTTTCTTTAAGATTTAAATGTGAATTTCTTTTTTAACATATACAAAAAATTCACTAGGAGATGAATTTTAAAAGTCAAATAATAAGGCTGATGATTTAACAGTGCTTTGCAGGGGGAAAAAAAAAACAACACTGTGGATTAACTGTAGAGGGGCTGAAATAAGACAAAATTAGTAAAAAGACAAGCCACAGTACCATTTATGTTGTCACTGCCAGGCCCATTGTCTGGCACTAATTTCAGCCGTTATTAACAACAAAATGGCAGGTTAACACAGCTTGAAATTCACTGAAAGAGCACAATAAAAAATGCCACAATATATTTCGTCCAAAACTGGAGTCACCCAAGTGTGAGTCAAATAGCATTATAAAAATTTTACATACGCTATGTCAAGGTTAACTTAATGAGTGACCCTCAAATGCCAGGAACACACACACACAGATTGACATCAGTTTACTACTCTCACGAATGACTTCTTCCACACAGTCTAATAAACCAAGAATGTGCTTTGACCACACATGTGCTTTGCCTGGGACATCAGTGATTTATAATTATTGTCCTAGAATAATTAAATAATTAATAGTAGTGACCCCTTCCTTTCTTTTTCTTTTCTTTTCTTTTTTTTTTTTTTTTTTTTTTTTTTGAGACAGAGCCTCAAGCTGTCACGCTGGGTAGAGTGCTGTCGCATCACAGCTCACAGCAACCTCCAACTCCTAGGCTCAAGCAATGTTCCTGCCCCCGCCTCCCAAGTAGCTGGGACTACAGGCGCCCACCACAAAGCCTGGCTATTTTTGTTTTTGGTTGCAGCTG
The DNA here is from genome assembly GCA_963574355.1 of Loris lydekkerianus. NCBI lineage: Eukaryota > Metazoa > Chordata > Mammalia > Primates > Lorisidae > Loris > Loris lydekkerianus. The sequence continues at coordinate 10,387 of CAUYPK010110955.1, read as the reverse complement.
TCATTGTTGTTTGGCAGGCCCGGGCTGGATTCAAACCCGCCAGTTTAGGTGTATGTAGTTGGCGCTTTAGCCGCTTGAGCCACAGGCGCCGAGTCACCCCTTCCTTTCTTAAGTGTACTAGTTTGGAAAATAAATTATATGCTACCTCTCCTAGAGGGTCATAGAATTCCCAGAATTTTGTAATACTTTCCTTTAGAGGAGTTTTTGGAGATAACTAAGTAAAAAACAATCCTTCTCGGTAACAGAAGTTAAAAAAAAAAAAATCCTTGAGTCTCACATAGTCAAAATAATTTTTATTTTAATCGGAGACATATTTGTAAATCTGAGCATATGTCTATGACATTAGTAAAATCCATCTGGGCTTTATAGACCATCACATTCAGTTTGGTCAAGGTGACTGGAAAGCACAGCTTAGAGCCACTGGAAGCCTTAAGGTGGTCCCTGGATACGTGATGGAGGTGAGGGATAGAGGCAACAGGGATTCAAGATTATGAATGTTCGCTAAAATCACTGAAATGGCCTAGAACTTCAGAATTTTTCCTGAAAATACAGTAGGTTTAGGATCACTTAAATGTCATAAATTCAAATAAGATTCATGATCTAAAAGCATATTTAAAAACAAAGGCTGACATGGTGGCTCGTGCCTGTAATCCCAACACTTTGGGAGGGTTAAGAAGGAGGATCACTTGAGGCCAAGAGTTCAAAAGCAGATTGAGCAACATAGTGAAAACTCATCTCTACAAAAAGTGTGGTGACTTGTGTCTATAGATCTACCTTCTGGGAAGCCAGGAGGCTCACTTGAGCCCAGGAGTTAAAGGTTGCAGTGAGCTATGATAACACTACTACACTCTAGCCCAGGCAACAGACCATGACACACACACATATGTATACACACACACATATGTATATATATACACACACATATATACACACACATTTACACAACATATATACACACATATATGTATATACAGTATGTCACAAAAACTATATATATATATGCATTTACACAACATATATATATATATATATATATATATATAGGTATATATACAGTATGTGTTGTGAAAAATTGAGGTAAATAGGTGTAGGAGAGAGGATTATGGACAAACCGCTTGGTTACACAACATATATACACACATATATGTATACACAGTATGTCAAAAAAACTATATATATGCATTTCCACAACATAAATATACATAGGTATATATACAGTATGTGTTGTGAAAAATTGAGGTAAATAGGTGTTATGGACAAACCGCTTGGTTTCTTGGATTTTTTTTTTTTGTTTGTTTTCTTTGCTGCTGTGCTCTGAAAAGTAAAAGGATAAAAAGAAACATTGCCTTTCTACCTACCTGCCAGATTTTTTTTTTTAACTTTAGTATTCTATTTTATATTAACCATGGAATGTTGCAGCCTTAAAAAAAAGATGGAGACTTTACCTCTTTCATGTTTACATGGATGGAGCTGGAACATATTCTTCTTAGCAAAGTATCTCAAGAATGGAAGAAAAAATATCCAATGTACTCAGCCCTACTATGAAACCAATTAATAGCTTTTATACGAAAGCTATAACCCAACTATAGCCCAAGAAGGAGGGGAAAGAGGAGAGGGAGAGGAGAGGAGGGGAGAAGATGGATGGAGGGAGGGTAATTTTTCTTTTTTTTTAAGCACAAGTTCTAGGTCCCTTTTCTTCAGGAGTGGTTTCACAAGGGTGCATGGAGATGAACTAAAGAATTTCGGAGGAGAAGCAGCGCTGTGCCTGTGCTTGCAGGAAACAGACACGGTGGCTCTTTTCCTAGAAGGTTGTTAAACAGATCAGACAGAGCAAAGGCATCAAGACTCATAAATATATAAGAATTTAGGCCTGGACAGTGACAGAGCTTCATTTGGGAGTGATTACATGATACTGGTGAAGGCCAGGGTATCCAGGGTCATGGCTTTGAAAGTCTATGTTACCAGACTAAGCACCCACAGGAACTGGGTCCAGTACGAGCACAATGGCCAAAGGGGGTCCCAGCCTCCTTAGACAGAGTCACAGTGCCAAAGAAGTACTCCAACACTACCCAAGCAGCACTAGGAGAAGAGGTGCAGAGGTAAATAAAAGCTCAGGGATTTAGTTTCTCAATCCAGATAAGCCCTGAGACTTTTGTAAAACTTTAGTGATACAAAAGGTGATCTGAACCATTATTAATATTGTCTTCTCCTCTTCCCTTGGTGAGCAGAAACTCAGAGAAAGATTAATTTAGAGGAAGAATTATAGCATGACATGAAAAACCCTTGCCAGGAACCACCAAAGGACAAATGAAAGGGCGCTTTCCTCAGCAGCACTCCATTACCAGAGCCACAGTCAGGAAAAGCAATAATGAGCTAAGCCTATGTCACGTGCTACGCTCTCAGGGCCAGTTGAAGCGACTTCCCTGGCACCACCTCCCTCCCCAAATGCAAGTTTAAGTTTGGCATGGTGCTGAAGATGGCAGAGCCGGAGATGAAGGGTCCTGGGGTTCTTAAATCACTACTCAGAAGAGAGGCACCGGCCATGTTTTGGGCTTTATGTGAATGAGAAATTCAATTGGTCTGCAGTCATTATATATTTTGGGAATTCATATTAATGCAACTAGCAATATCTCATCAGATAAAAGATGATTGATAGAAGAAAGGCCCAGAGAAGGAGAGAAAGAATAGGGTTTAAATAGCCCACGTGAAATCTTTATTTCCTGTATCTTTTTTTTTTTATATCCCTGGTTTGCCACAAAATATGTAATAAAATATTTTTATATTAAGGCCTTCCTCAAGTCCTCCAAAAGAAAAATTATTTTATAAGTAAAATATGGAGAAAGCACACCTTTCTGGCAATGATGCACTGTCATTATTCAGGCTGCTCAACCTCGGAAGGCTGAAGGCCCAGCACATTGTGTAATTTACTGTCTACTGTGTGTGACTACACCCATCTATACTCCACGGCACTGCAGGGACCACATCTGTCTTCTTTACCACTGCGTCCCCAGGGCATGGTATCTAGCACACAGCATGTCTTAAGTATCTGTCCAATGGGTAAAAAATGAAGGGATACACAAACAAAAGAACAGAAATTTTTCCACTGTATGAAATTCTATCTTTCTGGAACTGACTGTTAGGATACCTGCCCTCTGAGCCTTAGCCCTTCATTTCTTTAAACTGCACCCCTCCTCCAATTTTCCCCATCTCCCAGCCTCCTCCTGAACTCTAGTCCCTCCTGTTTAGCATGAAATTTCTATTTCATCAGACTTTTCTTTTCACCAACACCCTAGGTTCCTATGCAGCCTATATTCATCTTACACTTCTCCTGCAAAACCCCCAATTCTGGGGTAAAGCTACAATTTGTTTTCTCTAATTTTGATAAACCATTACAGGAAAAAAGTTGTTACACCCCTCAATTGATAAACTGCTACACAATCATGATCCGCAACTTTAGCTGCTACCTTGTCATTCCCATTTCCCATTCTGCTTAACATTGATTTCAAATTTCAGCCCAAAGCTACTATTAAATCCCTTTCACTTTCAGAATATGGCCTTGATCCCAACCTCAAGGTCATATTGTTTCCACCCAACATAATTTCCCTCAACTTGCTGCCCACTTTATCCACTTATCTGCTTTCCGGGCCATCCCTGCTCCTTTCCTGTGTTCCTTAGAGAATACAGTGCTCCTCCCCCAAAAAGACCCCATGTGTGCCTTTTTAAAAGCACAGCCTCCCCTCTGTTGGGGTCTTGCTCTAGCCGTCCTTTCTCTCCTTTGTATATCCAGTCTCTTCCTCTCTCATTACTTATCCTCAGCCTCTTAAGGATTAACTCTTAAACTGATCCTAAAAGCAATGTTTATTGGACCCCATGTTCTTGAACTCTCATCCAATCTTCTTATCTTCCCATGCATACTTCTAGGAAGAGTAATCTTTACCACCCCCATTAACAGAGATCTTATTTGCCATGAAAACACTCCACTGAAATGGTTCTAGCAAGTGTTAATGACCTCCACTTACCCCTAGATCCAGAAGGAATATTTTGGCCTTTATCAGACATCTTGTCTGCGTCCGGCATGCTTCCTCTCTTTGACACTCCCCTTCCCTGATTTTCCTAACACCAAATGTGCCTTGACCTTTTTCTATTTTCCTGATTATTTTCAGTCACCATGTTAGGCGTCTCTTCTTCCACTTGTTACATAAATGATGATGTGCCCATGTCTGTCCTCAGTTCCTGTCTTTCACATATCCCCACATGATCCAGCTATCCAGCAGAGACTTTCTCTTCTGAGCTTCAGACTGGAACTGTCAGTTGCCCATTGTCCCCCTGGATGTGCTCCCGGCAAACCAAACTCAGTATGCAAAAACAAATCCACAATCTCCAACACACAATACACCCGTCCTCCAACCTGGACCTGCCATCCCTGAGTCCACTCCTACTTATGACTTCACTATCTTATCATTTGCAAAATAACCCCAGGTACAATTCACTGTTGGTTGTTTTGTTTTGTTTTTTTCTTCCTGTATACCTTCCATTTCAATCAACAGTCCTATCATTTAATGTTCTTACATCCAAACTCTATTCTTATAATTTAGCTTCTCATTGTTTCTTGATGAGACCACTGCAACAACCTTCAAACTGATCTGCTTTACACCAGCCTTTCCACTCTCAATTCCACCCTCTATATACACAATACAAATTTGGTCACATCACCTCTTTGCTTAAAAAAATCTTTCAAAGACCACCATTGGCCCATAATTCAAACATAAGCTTCTGGCCCAGCGCAGTGGCTCATACCTATAATCTTAGCACTCTGGAAGGCCAAGGCCAGTACATAGATTGCTTGAGCTCAGGAGTGAGACCCCATCTCTTAAAAAAGAAAAAAAAAATCACCAGGTATTGTGATGGGGGCTTATAGTCCCAGCTATTCGGGATGCTGAAGCAAGAGGATCACATGACCCTAACAATTTGAAGTTGCTGCAAACTATGATGCCATGGCACTCTACCTAGCACCATTGAGTGAGACTCTGTCTCAAACATAAATAAATAAATAAATAAATAAACAAACAAACAAATAAATCTAAGCTCCTTAATGTGGTATACAAGGCATCACCTGATTTGACCCATACTTACTTCTCCCCTCTCAGCACTCCCCACCTTTCACTGTGTTTCCATCAACACTAAACAGGTTGTGCTTCTCATGCTGAAGCCCTGCCTGGGAAAATCTTCCCTCCTTCTCAATACTCAATTAACTCCCATATTTCCTGTAAGCCTTAAAATGTAGGTCAGAGATGATCTCTGCTAGGAACTCTTCTTTCTTAGTAACTACTTCATATATTGGATAATAGAAAGAGCTGAGAGGATGGACTCTCTCGAGAGGTAGTTAAGTCCCCTTCAGTGCAGACAGGGAGGAACGGCCACTTGCCAGAAAAGAGTTTAAAAGGTTGGATTACATGACCTTTAAGATCCAGTCCCATTCTGGGATTGTATGATTAGTTTTGGCAGTGAGATCAAAATCTGTTAATTCAAAATATTGTTAGTTCAAAAAAAAAAAAAAAGTATTATTCTTACCCATTAACTGAAAAGGTATTTCTGCTTATGTTTTCTCTGTCCTTGTATGCATCTCTAATATAGAAAAATGAACTTAAAGGAATACATTGATAACATTTTTTAAAGGCCAAGTTAATGCTTAACATTTTAAATATTAGAATACTTGACAATAAATATGAGCCCTATTTCTGGTGGCTGAAATAAGAAAATAAAAGATAAAATGAAATGAGATCATAGCACTTGAAAATTAAGTAAAATTCATTTCTATCAAAATTAAAAAGGCTATGAAATATTCATCACAGATTTTTATAAATTTATAGCTTATAAAAACATGATAGATTTTTTTTGGTTTAAGGTTTACTAATTTAAAATGGAAATAAAATAAAAGTAACTGAAATAAGAGAACTATTCTATGAATGAGATAGCAACCAAAAGACTATTTCTGACAAACCACATCAGAATATCATTCTGAGGGCTAGGATATTCTAGTTATATAAACATGGTCACATCGTAAGTTTGAGATCATAAAACTTTTGCACTCTAAGGGCACTATCCATTAACATTCAGATCAAATCTGGTATGTCAGTGTACAAAGAGAAATAAGAAACAGTGAGCAGATGGGTACATTTCTTATTAGGAATAAGAGCTTACTCAGAAAATGTTTGTTATTCATGGAATTTGACAGAAAATCAAGAATTGCGAACTGAAACATAATCACATATGTGGTATAATACCAAAAATATTATTACAATGTGAAATTCAGAAGTGCTAAAAAGAAAGGAAAATAAGAGCATGGTTAGAAACCCAGGAAAAGGCTAGTGTTTTCATATTTAAAGTTTAATGTCAATTTCAAAAGGGTGGAAATTAAAATAACTTTTCTTGTAAAATACAAATCTACTAAATGTTGACATAAATTATCCTCAATAATGCAGCAATAAACCTTCCATTTCATTGGGAGAGTCCCAATGAAATATTCTATTTTATTATTATAACTTGGTTCTTTTCATTAAACCATCCTCAGCTTTAAATTGTTTATTGCTCAACAGGAAAAAAACACAGCTCCAAAGAGAAATGGAAGGTATTCATTTATTATTATCTATTCCTTTTAAGAAAAAAATAAGCCATCAAGTAAAAAGAATTAACATTACATCTTAGCTTATAGCTCAAGATAAGATTTATCAGTGGTCTAATTTTTGCATTCATATAATATGCTCTATAATTTTGCAGAATCAATTTGCTGTGTATTTTATAAATATGTATTAAGTGAAAGTATATTAAATACCATCTTTAAGGTCAAGCCCATCAAATACCAGAAAATTTATATAGTTCAACCTAATAAGTCATAATAAGTTATCATAGGTTTAAAAAAATTATTTTAAAAATGTAATTAATTCAAAATGTAACCATCAAAAATTTTTGAATCTATTTTCTAATTCAAGTAAAAGTAAATAAAATATTTTCTGAAAGTTTGGAGGTTATTATCCAAATGTTATATTTAGAAATGGGCAATGGGATAGAAAATATAGTTCCCTATTGTTAAAAATATCACTACTATTATTAAATTCTTGTATCTTCATCATTACACTGATACCAATTTTGAAAAGCAATAATGCTTATACTTTTAATATAGGTTTTCATTGCATTTCAGGCATTATACTAATCCAATTAAAATGGAAATATTAAATTGTCAAGACTAATCCCCTGCAGGCCTGATTTCCATGGCTCTGAGCAATCCTGATCAATCTCTAGATTGGATGCCAGCTCCCCAGCAGGGGGAGGGCAGGAGGGTCTGCTCTCCCACAAACATAAATAATGCGAAGGAAAACCGGGCCAGAGGCCAAGATTCTGCCCGGTCACCACATTTCCAGGATTCCTATTATCTGCACCCATGTGTTGCTGTATTCAGGACACTTCCTTTTGTCAGGAATTGGGTTTTCATTCACAGCTTTCCACAAATCCTCTAACTCTTTCAGGCTGGTGTCTTCCACATGCAAACTAGCTATTCTCTATTCATTCCAAGTATTGATTTCCTGAAGATATTAAAAATTCAGAACACACGAGTTTAACTGACAGATTAGTAGTACCAAGAACACAGCGGTACTCATCATGGTTGCTGTGCTTTCTACCCCCCCCCCCACCCCCCCGTAAGAGCCCAGGATAACATGTTCAGCTCCTTTTTCTTTATTAAGAATTGTAATGAAGACTGGCGCAGTGTCTCATGCCTGTAATCCTAACACCCTGGGAGGCCAAGGCAGGTGGATTGCTTGATCTCAGGAGTTCAAGACCAGCCTGAGCAAGAGCAAGACCCCATCTCTACTTAAAGCAGAAAAAGTACCCAGGCATTGTGGTGGGTGCCTGTAGTCCCTGTTACTTGTGAGGCAGAAGCAAGAGGATTGCTTGATTCCCTCAAATTCCTTAAGAATTTAAGCTTGCTATGAGCTATGATGCCATGACACTCTATCCAAGGCAACAAAGTGAGACTCTGTCTCCAAAAAAGGATCCGGGTTTGAAGGCTACAAAAAGTAAGCAAGATAGGTGAGGCTTGGAGGGCCAAGATTACTGCAAAAAGAAAATTCACTTAAATGAGCCAACTTTATTACTTCCTTTTCCCTTGGAGAGATTTGCTGATTTTAGTGTCACACAAGGACCACATAAGAAAAACCGGCCTTAAGTTTGAGGCAGTGTTAATGGGCCAGAGACAAAAACTGAAATTCAGGGCTACCGATGCAATCAGGACATGAAGGAGCACAATGTCAGAAGGAGGAAACTCAAGAAAGTGACCCAAAATTCCAGCACTATTTCCCATAAAGCATTTTCTAATACCTACTGAACTACATGGGTAAGAAATCAGATCAAAAAGAGACTGGCAGGATGGCACCTGTGGCTTAAAGGAGTAGGGCGCCAGCCCCATATGCTGGAGGTGGCGGGTTCAAACCCAGCCCCGGCCAAAAACCGAAAAAAAAAAAAAAAAAAAAAGACTGGCTGTTAAGAGAAAAAAAGTAACAGAAATTTTTGTAGTCTCATGATGCCAAGGAAACAGAAATTAGAGTTCAGAGTTCATCAAAGTAGAAGAACTCTGGGCAAAAGCCCAGGTTTTCAGTTATGATACATGAAGGGCCTGTGTCACAGCAGAGAGGACAAAACAGAAACAGGACAAACCTGAGAAAGCTGAAACCCTGTCTCTAAATGCCTGAAGAAAGTTAAATCTTTTATAGGGAAAACTGTATCACCAAGAACCACTACAATTCTTCATATTTATCTCTAATGTCCAAATTTAAATGTAGACATTTAGGAAAACAAGACAAAAATAATAATAATAATAATACTGAAAACCAAGAAAAAAACCAGATAACATAAGCAGACTCACTGATGAAGCACATTTTGGAGTTGTAAGACACAGAAGCCAAATAACTACAATTAGGATGTTCGTGAAAATACATAAAAAGCTTGGAAATTATACCAAAGGACTGGAATATGTTTTTTTTTACAATCAACTGGAAAATCCAGAACTGAACAATAATAAATAAATAAATAATGGATAGACTTAATAGCAGTTACATTCACACATGCTGTGTAATTCTTCATACATTAATTTCCAGAAAATGCAAACTAAACAGAACAGTGAATACCTAAAGGTACGGAAGGGTAAGAGAAAGGATTATAGAAGCTCATGATGAAATAATAATGCTGTTTAAAACTAAAACAACAGTAATAATAACTTTTAAGACATATGTAATTTGAGTTTATGACAAACTAGGTCACAAGACAGAGGAAGATAAATGGAACTAATGCTGTCAAGTTCATGGAAAGTATTAGCAATATTAAATAAGGGTAGACTCTAATACCAATTGTGTGTGTTTTACTCTTTAATCAGTAAAAGAATAAAAGTGTGTATACCTAACAAAGTAATAGAGTGGGAAAAATAAAATGTGAGATGTATTTCATTTAACCAAAGCAAGGAAATAAGAACTAAAGAACTAAGAAAAGATAAGGTAAATCAAAAACTAGTATAGTAAATGATGCATATAACCAAAAGTATACCAGTAATTACATAAGTGAACATGGACTAAAAATTAATATTCAATTAGAAGACAATTGTCATAGGATTTAAAAATGGAAAAAAAAAATAAAAACAAGAACTAAGAGAGTATATCCCTTATCTGCCTTCACTGAAAAACTTCATAAAAGTTGTACTACAAGGAGAATGACCCTAACTCCAGATCTGATGTCTGAAGAAACACCTGAGGTAAGAAGGAAGGGTGAGATAGGAAACTGATAAGCATGTATCGTATCTACATAATGTTGTTTATATAAAATAATAAAAATATTAATGTCTGCTCTGTGGGGTAATTACAAAAAAAGAAGTAGAATACCAAACAACAATCACATGGAAGTAAGAAGAAGTTGATCATTGCTAAAATGTTCTAAGGAACTTTTATTATTTTGGAGGTGATTAAGATATTGATTAGCTATTGACTTGCTAGGTTGTTAAATATACATGGTAAAATGTCCAGTGTAGCCACTAAAATTGTAGGTATTGAATGCATAATTCCTAAGCCTGGTGGAGGGGTAGAGAAGGGATTAAAAGAGGAAAATAACGAAAAAGAAAAAAATTCAAAATTCAATCAGTCAAAAAAAAAAAAAGGAAATAGAGGAAAAAGAAAAAGAAGGACAAGCTATGCTAATAGAAAACAAATTTGGGGGGAGACAAGATGGCGGACTGAAGCCAGCTTTTCACAGAGGCTCCCGTCCAGAAGGAGAGTTAAAGGATGGAAATTTAGTAAGTAACCTGGAGGATTCGAGCTATACCAGGAGAGAAGGTTGGAGATCGCACATC